>JAQISU010000071.1:20325000-20566222 GCA_029339505.1 Unio delphinus | reverse complement strand
ATAATATCGACCAACTTTGCCTCGAATTTTAATGAAATGATTTTATAACCAGACTGAAAGGTATAATACGAAGTAAACAACGATATTGTGTTATTTACAAGTTGCTGCATCATACAATCATTGATTCTTCTCTCTTTCTCTCTCTTCCCTCTCTCTCTCTCTCTCTCTCTCTCTCTCTCTCTCTCTCTCTCTCTCTCTCTCTCTCTCTCTCATACACACACATTCACACACTGTCACACACACATACTCACACATTAACAGACACACACACACATACGCACAAACATGAAACCGACACCCCCTCATACATCATTCTCTCTATATCCATATATATATCAAACAAGTGAACATTTTAAAGTTAAAACTCTAGTTTATATGATGTACAAACTATATTTAATTGAATGTATTGTTTAAACTGTATAAATAGAATGCAGAGGAAACCAAACGGCATTTCATTGTATTTACTTTCGATGAAATTTCTGCGTGAACATTAATGTACATAGATTCGTTCGGATCTATCTGTTCGCACATAGTTATAAATATATGTATGTGTACCTCACAATCTGTTGTAAACCAGCATGCAAGTTTGTCTATCACTATTATAATGCATCTTCAAGTATTTTGACTCTTTTGATGGGCATCTAATTCAGTTGGAATTATTAAATATATATATATATATATATATATATATATATATATATATATATATATATATAAATTTACAAATCTATATATATATGTATCTGTCTGTATATCTGTCTGTCTGTATATCTATCTATCTTTCCATCTATCTATCTGTCTTTTTATCCGTCTGTATATCTATCTATCTATCTATCTATCTATCTATCTATCTATCTATCTATCTATCTATCTATCTATCTATCTATGTCCCTAGTCTTTCCTATAGATGCGTTTATGTGTACTAGCTGCTAAAATATTTTCATTCAATTGCTATCCGTGCTCGCTTTTGTGAATCAGTACAGTTCATGCACACCTAGTACACTTTGAAAATCTTGGTCTTTCGTCATCATTACACAATTCCCTTTTCTTCAAAACAAGACAAAATAACTTCAAATTACGTTGTTTTTAACATTCATCTTCCGACATTCGTCTCCAGTTCTTTGTCTATATTTTGTTCAAAGATGAAAGCTAATTTGAAGAAGAAAAACAAATGCCTTCTTCCAAAAACACAAAACGGTTGCAAATGACTATTAATCAAACTAAACTGAATGAATTTTGATCATCTTGGTATCCCATAATCAATCTGTCAAAATTATTGCATTTACACGAATAATTGACAATGCAGTTTTTGACTCTTGGCTGTCCCAAAAGAGCATTAAATTTATTCCCAAAAGGGTGGGCTCGTCCGGGATTTGAACCCGGGACCTCTCGCACCCAAAGCGAGAATCATACCCCTAGACCAACGAGACGCACTTGGGATGTAATTGTGGCATTATCCTCCTTATCTTTGTCCTGCATTAGAGCTAATATTTTATCGACAGCTTGATATCTGTGTGCAGCTGCTACTCAGATCCTTGTATATGAAATAATCATATGATTGGTGAACTCCTCTGATTTCATTTCCTTGTTTCCTTGTGTACATTTCATGCTCAAATATTATGTTTCTTCAAAATCGTAGACATTCTTTTGTTATTGTTTGCTATTCAGTTTCCTTCAAAGCTATTCTCCCAAATCTAAAAGACATTCACATATAAGTTTTTTTTCCAAGGAGACAAAACTGTCGGAAATGTCCCATCAGTAAAATAATTTTAATGAATTTTAACCATTCTGGCATCATTGGAACCCAGATGATAGGAAGAACTAATTGTCCCTATAAAGTGTTTCTTTTTCTAGGTTCCTTTGACGATGTTGTTTTCTGACATATGTAATCTATGGCTGACATTATTCGCTGTTGTATACACAGACTGGTTCTCTATATACAAGACTAAAACAATTAATTCAATGTGATTGTTGTTGTGGGTAACAAATTAAAAGGAATTAGTTGCATTTGTATGGACTAACGTGTTTTAAGACAAGGTTTATTTCCGATGACGATGACATGTTTAGAATTAAAATGACATTTTCTTAGCTTAGCATCATCTAAACGAAATGCAACTCATTTGATTTTTGCTGTTGACATTATTAAAGCATTTCAGATCTACCTATTATTAATTGCTGCCAAAAGTTCCTTGGACAATTCGCTGATCAAACAGCATTCGCCATTCGCCCATGAACCCGTATGCCACTTGGAGTATACATACAGATAAGTGCAAGCTGGTTTGTGTCGATGGAAACCAAATTTGTCATTCTAGGCGACGGTCATACCATTAGCATTGACAGTTGATTTTCAAAAGAAACAAACACATTTCCATTAGGTGGATTTGGTATGGTTACTTTTAGGTTCTTTCTAAGCATTAATATTTCGTTTAAGATAGACTGAAATCATTAAAAATATTAATAATTCGTTCATTAATAGTTTGCTTACAAACCAATTCCGTGTAGACTTTGTTCCATTTACAACCTCCTTGAAAACGAATACCGTTGTCTCCTAACATGCATCTGTCGCAAAAGTGTAATATGAAATTCAAGCAGACAAGACTTTTGAAGAGACTGGCAAGTGAGAAATCGCGTGGCATTTTTCCAATGTAGAACCCGCATCGAACCAAGTAATAGTGTTCCTTTCGGAATAAAAAGAGATGTGTTATGTCGGTTTGACCTAATAGCATGTATTGTGACCCCTTACTCAGGCAGTCAATAAATCAACGACTGCTTAATTAGATGACACAGACATATACATGACATAAGATAGTTAATGTAAAGACACGGTGGGGAGATATGCCTTTACGAAAGAAAAGAAAAATGAGCATCGGTGGTTCAGTGGTAGAATGCTCGCCTGCCACGCGGTCGGGCCGGGTTCGATTACCGGCCGATGCATCTTTTTTATATTTAAAATGTTTGCAAAGTCCATTATTTGTACTAGCTCTTTTTTCTCTACTCCAAATATCGTTATTTTTCTATTAGTTGATGCCAACTCTACAACAGAAATTGAAACAGTCCATCCATCAGAAACTAGGATGTCTCATATTGAATTTCCCTCGCTTCACGGAAACCACGTGGTTGTTGGTAGTAAAATTACTTGGAGCCAAACAGCTTTTCATTACACTGGGACAGATCCTTTACTTCTCCATAAGGAGTTTTTTTTTTATTGGAATTGTAGAAAGAGAGTAACATCCTTGTTTATCTTACTTTCAGAGGTTCATCTTTAAATCCGGATGACAGTGCCAATAGCCCTTAATTAATGTAAAACATTTCAGTTTTCCGAACCTGTAATTATCATTTCATTTATGACACCAACATATTTGTTTATAGAAATGTTCAAAATTTGATTTAATATGTATGACTGTCTGTAAACCTCGCTTCAAATTTTGAATAATATCGACCAACTTTGCCTCGAATTTTAATGAAATGATTTTATAACCAGACTGAAAGGTATAATACGAAGTAAACAACGATATTGTGTTATTTACAAGTTGCTGCATCATACAATCATTGATTCCTCTCTCTTTCTCTCTCTCTCTCTCTCTCTCTCTCTCTCTCTCTCTCTCTCTCTCTCTCTCTCTCTCTCTCTCTCTCTCATACACACACATTCACACACTGTCACACACACATACTCACACATTAACTGACACACACATACGCACATACATGAAACCTACACCCCCCACACACACACACATCATTCTCTCTCTATCCATATATATATATATCAAACAAGTGAACATTTTAAAGTTAAAACTATAGTTTATATGATGTACAAACTATATTTAATTGAATGTATTGTTTAAACTGTATAAATAGAATGCAGAGGAAACCAAACGGCATTTCATTGTATTTACTTTCGATGAAATTTCTGCGTGAACATTAATGTACATAGATTCGTTCGGATCTATCTGTTCGCACATAGTTATAAATATATGTATGTGTACCTCACAATCTGTTGTAAACCAGCATGCAAGTTTGTCTATTTTGTCTAGATGTGCAAATCTATATATATATATATATATATATATATATATATATATATATATATATATATATATATATATATATATATATATATATATATATATATGTATCTGTCTGTATATCTGTCTGTCTGTATATCTATCTATCTATTCATCTATCTATTTGTCTTTTTATCCGTCTGTATATCTATCTATCTATCTATCTATCTATCTATCTATCTATCTATCTATCTATCTATCTATCTATCTATCTATCTATCTATCTATGTCCCTAGTCTTTCCTATAGATGCGTTTATGTGTACTAGCTGCTAAAATATTTTCATTCAATTGCTATCCGTGCTCGCTTTTGTGAATCAGTACAGTTCATGCACACCTAGTACACTTTGAAAATCTTGGTCTTTCGTCATCATTACACAATTCCCTTTTCTTCAAAACAAGACAAAATAACTTCAAATTACGTTGTTTTTAACATTCATCTTCCGACATTCGTCTCCAGTTCTTTGTCTATATTTTGTTCAAAGATGAAAGCTAATTTGAAGAAGAAGAAAAAACAAATGCCTTCTTCCAGAAACACAAAACGGTTGCAAATGACTATTAATCAAACTAAACTGAATGAATTTTGATCATCTTGGTATCCCATAATCAATCTGTCAAAATTATTGCATTTACACGAATAATTGACAATGCAGTTTTTGACTCTTAGCTGTCCTAAAAGATAGCTTTAACTACAAAAGAGCATTAAATTTCTTCCCAAAAGGGTGGGCTCGTCCGGGATTTGAACCCGGGACCTCTCGCACCCAAAGCGAGAATCATACCCCTAGACCAACGAGCCGCACTTGGGATATAATTGTGGCATTATCCTTCTTATCTTTGTCCTGCATTAGAGCTAATATTTTATCGACAGCTTGATATCTGTGTGCAGCTGCTACTCAGATCCTTGTATATGAAATAATCATATGATTGGTGAACTCCTCTGATTTTATTTCCTTGTTTCCTTGTGTACATTTCATGCTCAAATATTATGTTTCTTCAAAATCGTAGACATTCTTTTGTTATTGTTTGCTATTCAGTTTCCTTCAAAGCTATTCTCCCAAATCTAAAAGACATTCACATATGTCTTTTTCCAAGGAGACAAAACTGTCGGAAATGTCCCATCAGTAAAATAATTTTAATGAATTTTAACCATTCTGGCATCATTGGAACCCAGAGGATAGGAAGAACTAATTGTCCCTATAAAGTGTTTCTTTTTCTAAGTTCCTTTGACGATGTTGTTTTCTGACATATGTAATCTATGGCTGACATTATTCACTGTTGTATACACAGACTGGTTCTCTATATACAAGACTAAAACAATTAATTCAATGTGATTGTTTTTGTGGGTAACAAATTAAAAGGAATTAGTTGCATTTGTATGGACTAACGTGTTTTAAGACAAGGTTTATTTCCGATGACGATGACATGTTTAGAATTAAAATGACATTTTCTTAGCTTAGCATCATCTAAACGAAATGCAACTCATTTGATTTTTGCTGTTGACATTATTAAAGCATTTCAGATCTACCTATTACTAATTGCTGCCAAAAGTTCCTTGGACAATTCGCTGATCAAACAGCATTCGCCATTCGCCGATGAACCCGTATGCCACTTGGAGTATACATACAGATAAGTGCAAGCTGGTTTGTGTCGATGGAAACCAAATTTGTCATTCTAGGCGACGGTCATACCATTAGCATTGACAGTTGATTTTCAAAAGAAACAAACACATTTCCATTAGGTGGATTAGGTATGGTTACTTTTAGGTTCTCTCTAAGCATTAATATTTCGTTTAAGATAGACTGAAATCATTAAAAATATTAATAATTCGTTCATTAATAGTTTGCTTACAAACCAATCCCGTGTAGACTTTGTTCCATTTACAACCTCCTTGAAAACGAATACCGTTGTCTCCTAACATGCATCTGTCGCAAAAGTGTAATATGAAATTCAAGCAGACAAGACTTTTGAAGAGACTGGCAAGTGAGAAATCGCATGGCATTTCTCCAATGTAGAACGCGCATCGAACCAAGTAATAGTGTCCGTTTCGGAATAAAAAGAGATGTGTTATGTTGGTTTGATCTAATAGCATGCATTGTGACCCCTTACTCAGGCAGTCAATAAATCAACGACTGCTTAATTAGATGACACAGACATATACATGACATAAGATAGTTAATGTAAAGACACGGTGGGGAGATATGCCTTTACGAAAGAAAAGAAAAATGAGCATCGGTGGTTCAGTGGTAGAATGCTCGCCTGCCACGCGGGCGGCCCGGGTTCGATTCCCGGCCGATGCATCTTTTTATATTTAAAATGTTTGCAAAGTCCATTATTTGTACTAGCTCTTTTTTCTCTACTCCAAATATCGTTATTTTTCTATTAGTTGATGCCAACTCTACAACGGAAATTGAAACAGTCCATCCATCAGAAGCTAAGATGTCTCATATTGAATTTCCCTCGCTTCACGGAAACCACGTGGTTGTTGGTAGTAAAATTACTTGGAGCCAAACAGCTTTTCATTACAATGGGACAGATCCTTTACTTCTCCATAAGGAGTTTTTTTTATTGGAATTGTAGAAAGAGAGTAACATCCTTGTTTATCTTACTTTTAGAGGTTCATTATTAAATCCGGATGACAGTGCCAATAGCCCTTAATTAATGTAAAACATTTCAGTTTACCGAACCTGTAATTATCATTTCATTTATGACACCAACATATTTGTTTATAGAAATGTTCAAAATTTGATTTAATATGTATGACTGTCTGTAAACCTCGCTTCAAATTTTGAATAATATCGACCAACTTTGCCTCGAATTTTAATGAAATGATTTTATAACCAGACTGAAAGGTATAATACGAAGTAAACAACGATATTGTGTTATTTACAAGTTGCTCCATCATACAATCATTGATCCCTCTCTCTCTCTCTCTCTCTCTCTCTCTCTCTCTCTCTCTCTCTCTCTCTCTCTCTCTCATACACACACATTCACACACTGTCACACACACATACTCACACATTAACTGACACACACATACGCACAAACATGAAACCTACACCCCCCCCACACACACATCATTCTCTCTCTATCCGTATATATATATATATCAAACAAGTAAACATTTTAAAGTTAAAACTATAGTTTATATGATGTACAAACTATATTTAATTGAATGTATTGTTTAAACTGTATAAATAGAATGCAGAGGAAACCAAACGGCATTTCATTGTATTTACTTTCGATGAAATTTCTGCGTGAACATTAATGTACATAGATTCGTTCGGATCTATCTGTTCGCACATAGTTATAAATATATGTATGTGTACCTCACAATCTGTTGTAAACCAGCATGCAAGTTTGTCTATTTTGTCTAGATGTGCAAATCTATATATATATATATATATATATATATATATATATATATATATATATATATATATATATATATATATATATATATATATATATATATATATATATATATATATATATATATATATATGTATCTGTCTGTATATCTGTCTGTCTGTATATCTATCTATCTATCCATCTATCTATTTGTCTTTTTATCCGTCTGTATATCTATCTATCTATCTATCTATCTATCTATCTATCTATCTATCTATCTATCTATCTATCTATCTATGTCCCTAGTCTTTCCTATAGATGCGTTTATGTGTACTAGCTGCTAAAATATTTTCATTCAATTGCTATCCGTGCTCGCTTTTGTGAATCAGTACAGTTCATGCACACCTAGTACACTTTGAAAATCTTGGTCTTTCGTCATCATTACACAATTCCCTTTTCTTCAAAACAAGACAAAATAACTTCAAATTACGTTGTTTTTAACATTCATCTTCCGACATTCGTCTCCAGTTCTTTGTCTATATTTTGTTCAAAGATGAAAGCTAATTTGAAGAAGAAGAAAAAACAAATGCCTTCTTCCAGAAACACAAAACGGTTGCAAATGACTATTAATCAAACTAAACTGAATGAATTTTGATCATCTTGGTATCCCATAATCAATCTGTCAAAATTATTGCATTTACACGAATAATTGACAATGCAGTTTTTGACTCTTAGCTGTCCTAAAAGATAGCTTTAACTACAAAAGAGCATTAAATTTCTTCCCAAAAGGGTGGGCTCGTCCGGGATTTGAACCCGGGACCTCTCGCACCCAAAGCGAGAATCATACCCCTAGACCAACGAGCCGCACTTGGGATATAATTGTGGCATTATCCTTCTTATCTTTGTCCTGCATTAGAGCTAATATTTTATCGACAGCTTGATATCTGTGTGCAGCTGCTACTCAGATCCTTGTATATGAAATAATCATATGATTGGTGAACTCCTCTGATTTTATTTCCTTGTTTCCTTGTGTACATTTCATGCTCAAATATTATGTTTCTTCAAAATCGTAGACATTCTTTTGTTATTGTTTGCTATTCAGTTTCCTTCAAAGCTATTCTCCCAAATCTAAAAGACATTCACATATGTCTTTTTCCAAGGAGACAAAACTGTCGGAAATGTCCCATCAGTAAAATAATTTTAATGAATTTTAACCATTCTGGCATCATTGGAACCCAGAGGATAGGAAGAACTAATTGTCCCTATAAAGTGTTTCTTTTTCTAAGTTCCTTTGACGATGTTGTTTTCTGACATATGTAATCTATGGCTGACATTATTCACTGTTGTATACACAGACTGGTTCTCTATATACAAGACTAAAACAATTAATTCAATGTGATTGTTTTTGTGGGTAACAAATTAAAAGGAATTAGTTGCATTTGTATGGACTAACGTGTTTTAAGACAAGGTTTATTTCCGATGACGATGACATGTTTAGAATTAAAATGACATTTTCTTAGCTTAGCATCATCTAAACGAAATGCAACTCATTTGATTTTTGCTGTTGACATTATTAAAGCATTTCAGATCTACCTATTACTAATTGCTGCCAAAAGTTCCTTGGACAATTCGCTGATCAAACAGCATTCGCCATTCGCCGATGAACCCGTATGCCACTTGGAGTATACATACAGATAAGTGCAAGCTGGTTTGTGTCGATGGAAACCAAATTTGTCATTCTAGGCGACGGTCATACCATTAGCATTGACAGTTGATTTTCAAAAGAAACAAACACATTTCCATTAGGTGGATTAGGTATGGTTACTTTTAGGTTCTCTCTAAGCATTAATATTTCGTTTAAGATAGACTGAAATCATTAAAAATATTAATAATTCGTTCATTAATAGTTTGCTTACAAACCAATCCCGTGTAGACTTTGTTCCATTTACAACCTCCTTGAAAACGAATACCGTTGTCTCCTAACATGCATCTGTCGCAAAAGTGTAATATGAAATTCAAGCAGACAAGACTTTTGAAGAGACTGGCAAGTGAGAAATCGCATGGCATTTCTCCAATGTAGAACGCGCATCGAACCAAGTAATAGTGTCCGTTTCGGAATAAAAAGAGATGTGTTATGTTGGTTTGATCTAATAGCATGCATTGTGACCCCTTACTCAGGCAGTCAATAAATCAACGACTGCTTAATTAGATGACACAGACATATACATGACATAAGATAGTTAATGTAAAGACACGGTGGGGAGATATGCCTTTACGAAAGAAAAGAAAAATGAGCATCGGTGGTTCAGTGGTAGAATGCTCGCCTGCCACGCGGGCGGCCCGGGTTCGATTCCCGGCCGATGCATCTTTTTATATTTAAAATGTTTGCAAAGTCCATTATTTGTACTAGCTCTTTTTTCTCTACTCCAAATATCGTTATTTTTCTATTAGTTGATGCCAACTCTACAACGGAAATTGAAACAGTCCATCCATCAGAAGCTAGGATGTCTCATATTGAATTTCCCTCGCTTCACGGAAACCACGTGGTTGTTGGTAGTAAAATTACTTGGAGCCAAACAGCTTTTCATTACAATGGGACAGATCTTTTACTTCTCCATAAGGAGTTTTTTTTATTGGAATTGTAGAAAGAGAGTAACATCCTTGTTTATCTTACTTTTAGAGGTTCATTATTAAATCCGGATGACAGTGCCAATAGCCCTTAATTAATGTAAAACATTTCAGTTTACCGAACCTGTAATTATCATTTCATTTATGACACCAACATATTTGTTTATAGAAATGTTCAAAATTTGATTTAATATGTATGACTGTCTGTAAACCTCGCTTCAAATTTTGAATAATATCGACCAACTTTGCCTCGAATTTTAATGAAATGATTTTATAACCAGACTGAAAGGTATAATACGAAGTAAACAACGATATTGTGTTATTTACAAGTTGCTCCATCATACAATCATTGATTCCTCTCTCTTTCTCTCTCTCTCTCTCTCTCTCTCTCTCTCTCTCTCTCTCTCTCTCTCTCTCTCTCTCTCTCTCTCTCATACACACACATTCACACACTGTCACACACACATACTCACACATTAACTGACACACACATACGCACAAACATGAAACCTACACCCCCCCCCACACACACATCATTCTCTCTCTATCCGTATATATATATATATCAAACAAGTAAACATTTTAAAGTTAAAACTATAGTTTATATGATGTACAAACTATATTTAATTGAATGTATTGTTTAAACTGTATAAATAGAATGCAGAGGAAACCAAACGGCATTTCATTGTATTTACTTTCGATGAAATTTCTGCGTGAACATTAATGTACATAGATTCGTTCGGATCTATCTGTTCGCACATAGTTATAAATATATGTATGTGTACCTCACAATCTGTTGTAAACCAGCATGCAAGTTTGTCTATTTTGTCTAGATGTGCAAATCTATATATATATATATATATATATATATATATATATATATATATATATATATATATATGTATCTGTCTGTATATCTGTCTGTCTGTATATCTATCTATCTATCCATCTATCTATCTGTCTTTTTATCCGTCTGTATATCTATCTATCTATCTATCTATCTATCTATCTATCTATCTATCTATCTATCTATCTATGTCCCTAGTCTTTCCTATAGATGCGTTTATGTGTACTAGCTGCTAAAATATTTTCATTCAATTGCTATCCGTGCTCGCTTTTGTGAATCAGTACAGTTCATGCACACCTAGTACACTTTGAAAATCTTGGTCTTTCGTCATCATTACACAATTCCCTTTTCTTCAAAACAAGACAAAATAACTTCAAATTACGTTGTTTTTAACATTCATCTTCCGACATTCGTCTCCAGTTCTTTGTCTATATTTTGTTCAAAGATGAAAGCTAATTTGAAGAAGAAGAAAAAACAAATGCCTTCTTCCAGAAACACAAAACGGTTGCAAATGACTATTAATCAAACTAAACTGAATGAATTTTGATCATCTTGGTATCCCATAATCAATCTGTCAAAATTATTGCATTTACACGAATAATTGACAATGCAGTTTTTGACTCTTCGCTGTCCCAAAAGATAGCTTTAACTACAAAAGAGCATTAAATTTATTCCCAAAAGGGTGGGCTCGTCCGGGATTTGAACCCGGGACCTCTCGCACCCAAAGCGAGAATCATACCCCTAGACCAACGAGCCGCACTTGGGATATAATTGTGGCATTATCCTTCTTATCTTTGTCCTGCATTAGAGCTAATATTTTATCGACAGCTTGATATCTGTGTGCAGCTGCTACTCAGATCCTTGTATATGAAATAATCATATGATTGGTGAACTCCTCTGATTTCATTTCCTTGTTTCCTTGTGTACATTTCATGCTCAAATATTATGTTTCTTCAAAATCGTAGACATTCTTTTGTTATTGTTTGCTATTCAGTTTCCTTCAAAGCTATTCTCCCAAATCTTAAAGACATTCACATATGTCTTTTTTCCAAGGAGACAAAACTGTCGGAAATGTCCCATCAGTAAAATAATTTTAATGAATTTTAACCATTCTGGCATCATTGGAACCCAGAGGATAGGAAGAACTAAATGTCCCTTTAAAGTGTTTCTTTTTCTAAGTTCCTTTGACGATGTTGTTTTCTGACATATATAATCTATGGCTGACATTATTCGCTGTTGTATACACAGACTGGTTCTCTATATACAAGACTAAAACAATTAATTCAATGTGATTGTTTTTGTGGGTAACAAATTAAAAGGAATTAGTTGCATTTGTATGGACTAACGTGTTTTAAGACAAGGTTTATTTCCGATGACGATGACATGTTTAGAATTAAAATGACATTTTCTTAGCTTAGCATCATTTAAACGAAATGCAACTCATTTGATTTTTGCTGTTGACATTATTAAAGCATTTCAGATCTACCTATTATTAATTGCTGCCAATAGTTCCTTGGACAATTCGCTTATCAAACAGCATTCGCCATTCGCCGATGAACCGTATGCCACTTGGAGTATACATACAGATAAGTGCAAGCTGGTTTGTGTCGATGGAAACCAAATTTGTCATTCTAGTCGACGGTCATACCATTAGCATTGACAGTTGATTTTCAAAAGAAACAAACACATTTCCATTAGGTGGATTAGGTATGGTTACTTTTAGGTTCTCTCTAAGCATTAATATTTCGTTTAAGATAGACTGAAATCATTAAAAATATTAATAATTCGTTCATTAATAGTTTGCTTACAAACCAATTCCGTGTAGACTTTGTTCCATTTACAACCTCCTTGAAAACGAATACCGTTGTCTCCTAACATGCATCTGTCGCAAAAGTGTAATATGAAATTCAAGCAGACAAGACTTTTGAAGAGACTGGCAAGTGAGAAATCGCGTGGCATTTCTCCAATGTAGAACGCGCATCGAACCAAGTAATAGTGTCCGTTTCGGAATAAAAAGAGATGTGTTATGTCTATTTGATCTAATAGCATGTATTGTCACCCCTTACTCAGGCAGTCAATAAATCAACGACTGCTTAATTAGATGACACAGACATATACATGACATAAGATAGTTAATGTAAAGACACGGTGGGGAGATATGCCTTTACGAAAGAAAAGAAAAATGAGCATCGGTGGTTCAGTGGTAGAATGCTCGCCTGCCACGCGGGCGGCCCGGGTTCGATTCCCGGCCGATGCATCTTTTTTATATTTAAAATAATTGCATAGTCCATTATTTGTACTAGCTCTTTTTTCTCTACTCCAAATATCGTTATTTTTCTATTAGTTGATGCCAACTCTACAACGGAAATTGAAACAGTCCATCCATCAGAAGCTTGGATGTCTCATATTGAATTTCCCTCGCTTCACGGAAACCACGTGGTTGTTGGTAGTAAAATTACTTGGAGCCAAACAGCTTTTCATTACACTGGGACAGATCCTTTACTTCTCCATAAGGAGTTTTTTTTATTGGAATTGTAGAAAGAGAGTAACATCCTTGTTTATCTTACTTTCAGAGGTTCATCTTTAAATCCGGATGACAGTGCCAATAGCCCTTAATTAATGTAAAACATTTCAGTTTACCGAACCTGTAATTATCATTTCATTTATGACACCAACATATTTGTTTATAGAAATGTTCAAAATTTGATTTAATATGTATGACTGTCTGTAAACCTCGCTTCAAATTTTGAATAATATCGACCAACTTTGCCTCGAATTTTAATGAAATGATTTTATAACCAGACTGAAAGGTATAATACGAAGTAAACAACGATATTGTGTTATTTACAAGTTGCTGCATC
Organism: Unio delphinus; assembly: GCA_029339505.1. Taxonomy (NCBI): domain Eukaryota; kingdom Metazoa; phylum Mollusca; class Bivalvia; order Unionida; family Unionidae; genus Unio; species Unio delphinus. The sequence goes on along the minus strand of JAQISU010000071.1, from coordinate 20,552,476 downwards.
ATACAATCATTGATTCTTCTCTCTTTCTCTCTCTTCCCTCTCTCTCTCTCTCTCTCTCTCTCTCTCTCTCTCTCTCTCTCTCTCTCTCTCTCTCTCTCTCTCTCTCTCTCTCTCTCTCTCTCTCATACACACACATTCACACACTGTCACACACACATACTCACACATTAACAGACACACACACACATACGCACAAACATGAAACCGACACCCCCTCATACATCATTCTCTCTATATCCATATATATATCAAACAAGTGAACATTTTAAAGTTAAAACTCTAGTTTATATGATGTACAAACTATATTTAATTGAATGTATTGTTTAAACTGTATAAATAGAATGCAGAGGAAACCAAACGGCATTTCATTGTATTTACTTTCGATGAAATTTCTGCGTGAACATTAATGTACATAGATTCGTTCGGATCTATCTGTTCGCACATAGTTATAAATATATGTATGTGTACCTCACAATCTGTTGTAAACCAGCATGCAAGTTTGTCTATCACTATTATAATGCATCTTCAAGTATTTTGACTCTTTTGATGGGCATCTAATTCAGTTGGAATTATTAAATATATATATATATATATATATATATATATATATATATATATATATATATATATATATATATATATATATAAATTTACAAATCTATATATATATGTATCTGTCTGTATATCTGTCTGTCTGTATATCTATCTATCTTTCCATCTATCTATCTGTCTTTTTATCCGTCTGTATATCTATCTATCTATCTATCTATCTATCTATCTATCTATCTATCTATCTATCTATCTATCTATCTATCTATCTATGTCCCTAGTCTTTCCTATAGATGCGTTTATGTGTACTAGCTGCTAAAATATTTTCATTCAATTGCTATCCGTGCTCGCTTTTGTGAATCAGTACAGTTCATGCACACCTAGTACACTTTGAAAATCTTGGTCTTTCGTCATCATTACACAATTCCCTTTTCTTCAAAACAAGACAAAATAACTTCAAATTACGTTGTTTTTAACATTCATCTTCCGACATTCGTCTCCAGTTCTTTGTCTATATTTTGTTCAAAGATGAAAGCTAATTTGAAGAAGAAAAACAAATGCCTTCTTCCAAAAACACAAAACGGTTGCAAATGACTATTAATCAAACTAAACTGAATGAATTTTGATCATCTTGGTATCACATAATCAATCTGTCAAAATTATTGCATTTACACGAATAATTGACAATGCAGTTTTTGACTCTTGGCTGTCCCAAAAGAGCATTAAATTTATTCCCAAAAGGGTGGGCTCGTCCGGGATTTGAACCCGGGACCTCTCGCACCCAAAGCGAGAATCATACCCCTAGACCAACGAGACGCACTTGGGATGTAATTGTGGCATTATCCTCCTTATCTTTGTCCTGCATTAGAGCTAATATTTTATCGACAGCTTGATATCTGTGTGCAGCTGCTACTCAGATCCTTGTATATGAAATAATCATATGATTGGTGAACTCCTCTGATTTCATTTCCTTGTTTCCTTGTGTACATTTCATGCTCAAATATTATGTTTCTTCAAAATCGTAGACATTCTTTTGTTATTGTTTGCTATTCAGTTTCCTTCAAAGCTATTCTCCCAAATCTAAAAGACATTCACATATAAGTTTTTTTTCCAAGGAGACAAAACTGTCGGAAATGTCCCATCAGTAAAATAATTTTAATGAATTTTAACCATTCTGGCATCATTGGAACCCAGATGATAGGAAGAACTAATTGTCCCTATAAAGTGTTTCTTTTTCTAGGTTCCTTTGACGATGTTGTTTTCTGACATATGTAATCTATGGCTGACATTATTCGCTGTTGTATACACAGACTGGTTCTCTATATACAAGACTAAAACAATTAATTCAATGTGATTGTTGTTGTGGGTAACAAATTAAAAGGAATTAGTTGCATTTGTATGGACTAACGTGTTTTAAGACAAGGTTTATTTCCGATGACGATGACATGTTTAGAATTAAAATGACATTTTCTTAGCTTAGCATCATCTAAACGAAATGCAACTCATTTGATTTTTGCTGTTGACATTATTAAAGCATTTCAGATCTACCTATTATTAATTGCTGCCAAAAGTTCCTTGGACAATTCGCTGATCAAACAGCATTCGCCATTCGCCCATGAACCCGTATGCCACTTGGAGTATACATACAGATAAGTGCAAGCTGGTTTGTGTCGATGGAAACCAAATTTGTCATTCTAGGCGACGGTCATACCATTAGCATTGACAGTTGATTTTCAAAAGAAACAAACACATTTCCATTAGGTGGATTTGGTATGGTTACTTTTAGGTTCTTTCTAAGCATTAATATTTCGTTTAAGATAGACTGAAATCATTAAAAATATTAATAATTCGTTCATTAATAGTTTGCTTACAAACCAATTCCGTGTAGACTTTGTTCCATTTACAACCTCCTTGAAAACGAATACCGTTGTCTCCTAACATGCATCTGTCGCAAAAGTGTAATATGAAATTCAAGCAGACAAGACTTTTGAAGAGACTGGCAAGTGAGAAATCGCGTGGCATTTCTCCAATGTAGAACCCGCATCGAACCAAGTAATAGTGTTCCTTTCGGAATAAAAAGAGATGTGTTATGTCGGTTTGACCTAATAGCATGTATTGTGACCCCTTACTCAGGCAGTCAATAAATCAACGACTGCTTAATTAGATGACACAGACATATACATGACATAAGATAGTTAATGTAAAGACACGGTGGGGAGATATGCCTTTACGAAAGAAAAGAAAAATGAGCATCGGTGGTTCAGTGGTAGAATGCTCGCCTGCCACGCGGTCGGGCCGGGTTCGATTACCGGCCGATGCATCTTTTTTATATTTAAAATGTTTGCAAAGTCCATTATTTGTACTAGCTCTTTTTTCTCTACTCCAAATATCGTTATTTTTCTATTAGTTGATGCCAACTCTACAACAGAAATTGAAACAGTCCATCCATCAGAAACTAGGATGTCTCATATTGAATTTCCCTCGCTTCACGGAAACCACGTGGTTGTTGGTAGTAAAATTACTTGGAGCCAAACAGCTTTTCATTACACTGGGACAGATCCTTTACTTCTCCATAAGGAGTTTTTTTTTTATTGGAATTGTAGAAAGAGAGTAACATCCTTGTTTATCTTACTTTCAGAGGTTCATCTTTAAATCCGGATGACAGTGCCAATAGCCCTTAATTAATGTAAAACATTTCAGTTTTCCGAACCTGTAATTATCATTTCATTTATGACACCAACATATTTGTTTATAGAAATGTTCAAAATTTGATTTAATATGTATGACTGTCTGTAAACCTCGCTTCAAATTTTGAATAATATCGACCAACTTTGCCTCGAATTTTAATGAAATGATTTTATAACCAGACTGAAAGGTATAATACGAAGTAAACAACGATATTGTGTTATTTACAAGTTGCTGCATCATACAATCATTGATTCCTCTCTCTTTCTCTCTCTCTCTCTCTCTCTCTCTCTCTCTCTCTCTCTCTCTCTCTCTCTCTCTCTCTCTCTCTCATACACACACATTCACACACTGTCACACACACATACTCACACATTAACTGACACACACATACGCACATACATGAAACCTACACCCCCCACACACACACACATCATTCTCTCTCTATCCATATATATATATATCAAACAAGTGAACATTTTAAAGTTAAAACTATAGTTTATATGATGTACAAACTATATTTAATTGAATGTATTGTTCAAACTGTATAAATAGAATGCAGAGGAAACCAAACGGCATTTCATTGTATTTACTTTCGATGAAATTTCTGCGTGAACATTAATGTACATAGATTCGTTCGGATCTATCTGTTCGCACATAGTTATAAATATATGTATGTGTACCTCACAATCTGTTGTAAACCAGCATGCAAGTTTGTCTATTTTGTCTAGATGTGCAAATCTATATATATATATATATATATATATATATATATATATATATATATATATATATATATATATGTATCTGTCTGTATATCTGTATGTCTGTATATCTATCTATCTATCCATCTATCTATTTGTCTTTTTATCCGTCTGTATATCTATCTATCTATCTATCTATCTATCTATCTATCTATCTATCTATCTATCTATCTATCTATGTCCCTAGTCTTTCCTATAGATGCGTTTATGTGTACTAGCTGCTAAAATATTTTCATTCAATTGCTATCCGTGCTCGCTTTTGTGAATCAGTACAGTTCATGCAAACCTAGTACACTTTGAAAATCTTGGTCTTTCGTCATCATTACACAATTCCCTTTTCTTCAAAACAAGACAAAATAACTTCAAATTACGTTGTTTTTAACATTCATCTTCCGACATTCGTCTCCAGTTCTTTGTCTATATTTTGTTCAAAGATGAAAGCTAATTTGAAGAAGAAGAAAAAACAAATGCCTTCTTCCAAAAACACAAAACGGTTGCAAATGACTATTAATCAAACTAAACTGAATGAATTTTGATCATCTTGGTATCCCATAATCAATCTGTCAAAATTATTGCATTTACACGAATAATTGACAATGCAGTTTTTGACTCTTCGCTGTCCCAAAAGATAGCTTTAACTACAAAAGAGCATTAAATTTATTCCCAAAAGGATGGGCTCGTCCGGGATTTGAACCCGGGACCTCTCGCACCCAAAGCGAGAATCATACCCCTAGACCAACGAGCCGCACTTGGGATATAATTGTGGCATTATCCTTCTTATCTTTGTCCTGCATTAGAGCTAATATTTTATCGACAGCTTGATATCTGTGTGCAGCTGCTACTCAGATCCTTGTATATGAAATAATCATATGATTGGTGAACTCCTCTGATTTCATTTCCTTGTTTCCTTGTGTACATTTCATGCTCAAATATTATGTTTCTTCAAAATCGTAGACATTCTTTTGTTATTGTTTGCTATTCAGTTTCCTTCAAAGCTATTCTCCCAAATCTTAAAGACATTCACATATGTCTTTTTTCCAAGGAGACAAAACTGTCGGAAATGTCCCATCAGTAAAATAATTTTAATGAATTTTAACCATTCTGGCATCATTGGAACCCAGAGGATAGGAAGAACTAAATGTCCCTTTAAAGTGTTTCTTTTTCTAAGATCCTTTGACGATGTTGTTTTCTGACATATATAATCTATGGCTGACATTATTCGCTGTTGTATACACAGACTGGTTCTCTATATACAAGACTAAAACAATTAATTCAATGTGATTGTTTTTGTGGGTAACAAATTAAAAGGAATTAGTTGCATTTGTATGGACTAACGTGTTTTAAGATAAGGTTTATTTCCGATGACGATGACATGTTTAGAATTAAAATGACATTTTCTTAGCTTAGCATCATCTAAACAAAATGCAACTCATTTGATTTTTGCTGTTGACATTATTAAAGCATTTCAGATCTACCTATTATTAATTGCTGCCAATAGTTCCTTGGACAATTCGCTGATCAAACAGCATTCGCCATTCGCCGATGAACCGTATGCCACTTGGAGTATACATACAGATAAGTGCAAGCTGGTTTGTGTCGATGGAAACCAAATTTGTCATTCTAGGCGACGGTCATACCATTAGCATTGACAGTTGATTTTCAAAAGAAACAAACACATTTCCATTAGGTGGATTAGGTATGGTTACTTTTAGGTTCTCTCTAAGCATTAATATTTCGTTTAAGATAGACTGAAATCATTGAAAATATTAATAATTCGTTCATTAATAGTTTGCTTACAAACCAATTCCGTGTAGACTTTGTTCCATTTACAACCTCCTTGAAAACGAATACCGTTGTCTCCTAACATGCATCTGTCGCAAAAGTGTAATATGAAATTCAAGCAGACAAGACTTTTGAAGAGACTGGCAAGTGAGAAATCGCGTGGCATTTCTCCAATGTAGAACGCGCATCGAACCAAGTAATAGTGTCCGTTTCGGAATAAAAAGAGATGTGTTATGTCTATTTGATCTAATAGCATGTATTGTCACCCCTTACTCAGGCAGTCAATAAATCAACGACTGCTTAGTTAGATGACACAGACATATACATGACATAAGATAGTTAATGTAAAGACACGGTGGGGAGATATGCCTTTACGAAAGAAAAGAAAAATGAGCATCGGTGGTTCAGTGGTAGAATGCTCGCCTGCCACGCGGGCGGCCCGGGTTCGATTCCCGGCCGATGCATCTTTTTTATATTTAAAATAATTGCATAGTCCATTATTTGTACTAGCTCTTTTTTCTCTACTCCAAATATCGTTATTTTTCTATTAGTTGATGCCAACTCTACAACGGAAATTGAAACAGTCCATCCATCAGAAGCTTGGATGTCTCATATTGAATTTCCCTCGCTTCACGGAAACCACGTGGTTGTTGGTAGTAAAATTACTTGGAGCCAAACAGCTTTTCATTACACTGGGACAGATCCTTTACTTCTCCATAAGGAGTTTTTTTTATTGGAATTGTAGAAAGAGAGTAACATCCTTGTTTATCTTACTTTCAGAGGTTCATCTTTAAATCCGGATGACAGTGCCAATAGCCCTTAATTAATGTAAAACATTTCAGTTTACCGAACCTGTAATTATCATTTCATTTATGACACCAACATATTTGTTTATAGAAATGTTCAAAATTTGATTTAATATGTATGACTGTCTGTAAACCTCGCTTCAAATTTTGAATAATATCGACCAACTTTGCCTCGAATTTTAATGAAATGATTTTATAACCAGACTGAAAGGTATAATACGAAGTAAACAACGATATTGTGTTATTTACAAGTTGCTGCATCATACAATCATTGATTCTTCTCTCTTTCTCTCTCTTCCCTCTCTCTCTCTCTCTCTCTCTCTCTCTCTCATACACACACATTCACACACTGTCACACACACATACTCACACATTAACAGACACACACACACATACGCACAAACATGAAACCGACACCCCCTCATACATCATTCTCTCTATATCCATATATATATCAAACAAGTGAACATTTTAAAGTTAAAACTCTAGTTTATATGATGTACAAACTATATTTAATTGAATGTATTGTTTAAACTGTATAAATAGAATGCAGAGGAAACCAAACGGCATTTCATTGTATTTACTTTCGATGAAATTTCTGCGTGAACATTAATGTACATAGATTCGTTCGGATCTATCTGTTCGCACATAGTTATAAATATATGTATGTGTACCTCACAATCTGTTGTAAACCAGCATGCAAGTTTGTCTATCACTATTATAATGCATCTTCAAGTATTTTGACTCTTTTGATGGGCATCTAATTCAGTTGGAATTATTAAATATATATATATATATATATATATATATATATATATATATATATATATATATATATATATATATATATATATATATATATATATATATAAATGTACAAATCTATATATATATATGTATCTGTCTGTATATCTGTCTGTCTGTATATCTATCTATCTTTCCATCTATCTATCTGTCTTTTTATCCGTCTGTATATCTATCTATCTATCTAACTATCTATCTATCTATCTATCTATCTATCTATCTATCTATCTATCTATCTATCTATCTATGTCCCTAGTCTTTCCTATAGATGCGTTTATGTGTACTAGCTGCTAAAATATTTTCATTCAATTGCTATCCGTGCTCGCTTTTGTGAATCAGTACAGTTCATGCACACCTAGTACACTTTGAAAATCTTGGTCTTTCGTCATCATTACACAATTCCCTTTTCTTCAAAACAAGACAAAATAACTTCAAATTACGTTGTTTTTAACATTCATCTTCCGACATTCGTCTCCAGTTCTTTGTCTATATTTTGTTCAAAGATGAAAGCTAATTTGAAGAAGAAGAAAAAACAAATGCCTTCTTCCAAAAACACAAAACGGTTGCAAATGACTATTAATCAAACTAAACTGAATGAATTTTGATCATCTTGGTATCCCATAATCAATCTGTCAAAATTATTGCATTTACACGAATAATTGACAATGCAGTTTTTGACTCTTGGCTGTCTTTAACTACAAAAAGAGCATTAAATTTATTCCCAAAAGAGTGGGCTCGTCCGGGATTTGAACCCGGGACCTCTCGCACCCAAAGCGAGAATCATACCCCTAGACCAACGAGCCGCACTTGGGATATAATTGTGGCATTATCCTCCTTATCTTTGTCCTGCATTAGAGCTAATATTTTATCGACAGCTTGATATCTGTGTGCAGCTGCTACTCAGATCCTTGTATATGAAATAATCATATGATTGGTGAACTCCTCTGATTTCATTTCCTTGTTTCCTTGTGTACATTTCATGCTCAAATATTATGTTTCTTCAAAATCGTAGACATTCTTTTGTTATTGTTTGCTATTCAGTTTCCTTCAAAGCTATTCTCCCAAATCTAAAAGACATTCACATATGTCTTTTTTCCAAGGAGACAAAACTGTCGGAAATGTCCCATCAGTAAAATAATTTTAATGAATTTTAACCATTCTGGCATCATTGGAACCCAGAGGATAGGAAGAACTAATTGTCCCTATAAAGTGTTTCTTTTTCTAGGTTCCTTTGACGATGTTGTTTTCTGACATATGTAATCTATGGCTGACATTATTCGCTGTTGTATACACAGACTGGTTCTCTATATACAAGACTAAAACAATTAATTCAATGTGATTGTTGTTGTGGGTAACAAATTAAAAGGAATTAGTTGCATTTGTATGGACTAACGTGTTTTAAGACAAATTTTATTTCCGATGACGATGACATGTTTAGAATTAAAATGACATTTTCTTAGCTTAGCATCATCTAAACGAAATGCAACTCATTTGATTTTTGCTGTTGACATTATTAAAGCATTTCAGATCTACCTATTATTAATTGCTGCCAATAGTTCCTTGGACAATTCGCTGATCAAACAGCATTCGCCATTCGCCGATGAACCCGTATGCCACTTGGAGTATACATACAGATAAGTGCAAGCTGGTTTGTGTCGATGGAAACCAAATTTGTCATTCTAGGCGACGGTCATACCATTAGCATTGACAGTTGATTTTCAAAAGAAACAAACACATTTCCATTAGGTGGATTAGGTATGGTTACTTTTAGGTTCTCTCTAAGCATTAATATTTCGTTTAAGATAGACTGAAATCATTAAAAATATTAATAATTCGTTCATTAATAGTTTGCTTACAAACCAATTCCGTGTAGACTTTGTTCCATTTACAACCTCCTTGAAAACGAATACCGTTGTCTCCTAACATGCATCTGTCGCAAAAGTGTAATATGAAATTCAAGCAGACAAGACTTTTGAAGAGACTGGCAAGTGAGAAATCGCGTGGCATTTCTCCAATGTAGAACGCGCATCGAACCAAGTAATAGTGTCCGTTTCGGAATAAAAAGAGATGTGTTATGTCGGTTTGATCTAATAGCATGCATTGTGACCCCTTACTCAGGCAGTCAATAAATCAACGACTGCTTAATTAGATGACACAGACATATACATGACATAAGATAGTTAATGTAAAGACACGGTGGGGAGATATGCCTTTACGAAAGAAAAGAAAAATGAGCATCGGTGGTTCAGTGGTAGAATGCTCGCCTGCCACGCGGGCGGCCCGGGTTCGATTCCCGGCCGATGCATCTTTTTTATATTTAAAATGTTTGCATAATCCATTATTTGTACTAGCTCTTTTTTCTCTACTCCAAATATCGTTATTTTTCTATTAGTTGATGCCAACTCTACAACGGAAATTGAAACAGTCCATCCATCAGAAGCTTGGATGTCTCATATTGAATTTCCCTCGCTTCACGGAAACCACGTGGTTGTTGGTAGTAAAATTACTTGGAGCCAAACAGCTTTTCATTACACTGGGACAGATCCTTTACTTCTCCATAAGGAGTTTTTTTTATTGGAATTGTAGAAAGAGAGTAACATCCTTGTTTATCTTACTTTCAGAGGTTCATCTTTAAATCCGGATGACAGTGCCAATAGCCCTTAATTAATGTAAAACATTTCAGTTTACCGAACCTGTAATTATCATTTCATTTATGACACCAACATATTTGTTTATAGAAATGTTCAAAATTTGATTTAATATGTATGACTGTCTGTAAACCTCGCTTCAAATTTTGAATAATATCGACCAACTTTGCCTCGAATTTTAATGAAATGATTTTATAACCAGACTGAAAGGTATAATACGAAGTAAACAACGATATTGTGTTATTTACAAGTTGCTGCATCATACAATCATTGATTCTTCTCTCTTTCTCTCTCTTCCTCTCTCTCTCTCTCTCTCTCTCTCTCTCTCTCTCTCTCTCTCTCTCTCTCTCTCATACACACACATTCACACACTGTCACACACACATACTCACACATTAACAGACACACACACACATACGCACAAACATGAAACCGACACCCCCTCATACATCATTCTCTCTATATCCATATATATATCAAACAAGTGAACATTTTAAAGTTAAAACTCTAGTTTATATGATGTACAAACTATATTTAATTGAATGTATTGTTTAAACTGTATAAATAGAATGCAGAGGAAACCAAACGGCATTTCATTGTATTTACTTTCGATGAAATTTCTGCGTGAACATTAATGTACATAGATTCGTTCGGATCTATCTGTTCGCACATAGTTATAAATATATGTATGTGTACCTCACAATCTGTTGTAAACCAGCATGCAAGTTTGTCTATTACTATTATAATGCATCTTCAAGTATTTTGACTCTTTTGATGGGCATCTAATTCAGTTGGAATTATTAATATATATATATATATATATATATATATATATATATATATATATATATATATATATATATATATATATATATATATATATATAAATGTACAAATCTATATATATATGTATCTGTCTGTATATCTGTCTGTCTGTATATCTATCTATCTTTCCATCTATCTATCTGTCTTTTTATCCGTCTGTATATCTATCTATCTATCTAACTATCTATCTATCTATCTATCTATCTATCTATCTATCTATCTATCTATCTATCTATGTCCCTAGTCTTTCCTATAGATGCGTTTATGTGTACTAGCTGCTAAAATATTTTCATTCAATTGCTATCCGTGCTCGCTTTTGTGAATCAGTACAGTTCATGCACACCTAGTACACTTTGAAAATCTTGGTCTTTCGTCATCATTACACAATTCCCTTTTCTTCAAAACAAGACAAAATAACTTCAAATTACGTTGTTTTTAACATTCATCTTCCGACATTCGTCTCCAGTTCTTTGTCTATATTTTGTTCAAAGATGAAAGCTAATTTGAAGAAGAAGAAAAAACAAATGCCTTCTTCCAAAAACACAAAACGGTTGCAAATGACTATTAATCAAACTAAACTGAATGAATTTTGATCATCTTGGTATCCCATAATCAATCTGTCAAAATTATTGCATTTACACGAATAATTGACAATGCAGTTTTTGACTCTTGGCTGTCCCAAAAGATAGCTTTAACTACAAAAGAGCATTAAATTTATTCCCAAAAGGATGGGCTCGTCCGGGATTTGAACCCGGGACCTCTCGCACCCAAAGCGAGAATCATACCCCTAGACCAACGAGCCGCACTTGGGATATAATTGTGGCATTATCCTTCTTAACTTTGTCCTGCATTAGAGCTAATATTTTATCGACAGTTTGATATCTGTGTGCAGCTGCTACTCAGATCCTTGTATATGAAATAATCATATGATTGGTGAACTCCTCTGATTTCATTTCCTTGTTTCCTTGTGTACATTTCATGCTCAAATATTATGTTTCTTCAAAATCGTAGACATTCTTTTGTTATTGTTTGCTATTCAGTTTCCTTCAAAGCTATTCTCCCAAATCTAAAAGACATTCACATATGTCTTTTTTCCAAGGAGACAAAACTGTCGGAAATGTCCCATCAGTAAAATAATTTTAATGAATTTTAACCATTCTGGCATCATTGGAACCCAGAGGATAGGAAGAACTAATTGTCCCTATAAAGTGTTTCTTTTTCTAGGTTCCTTTGACGATGTTGTTTTCTGACATATGTAATCTATGGCTGACATTATTCGCTGTTGTATACACAGACTGGTTCTCTATATACAAGACTAAAACAATTAATTCAATGTGATTGTTGTTGTGGGTAACAAATTAAAAGGAATTAGTTGCATTTGTATGGACTAACGTGTTTTAAGACAAATTTTATTTCCGATGACGATGACATGTTTAGAATTAAAATGACATTTTCTTAGCTTAGCATCATCTAAACGAAATGCAACTCATTTGATTTTTGCTGTTGACATTATTAAAGCATTTCAGATCTACCTATTATTAATTGCTGCCAATAGTTCCTTGGACAATTCGCTGATCAAACAGCATTCGCCATTCGCCGATGAACCCGTATGCCACTTGGAGTATACATACAGATAAGTGCAAGCTGGTTTGTGTCGATGGAAACCAAATTTGTCATTCTAGGCGACGGTCATACCATTAGCATTGACAGTTGATTTTCAAAAGAAACAAACACATTTCCATTAGGTGGATTAGGTATGGTTACTTTTAGGTTCTCTCTAAGCATTAATATTTCGTTTAAGATAGACTGAAATCATTAAAAATATTAATAATTCGTTCATTAATAGTTTGCTTACAAACCAATTCCGTGTAGACTTTGTTCCATTTACAACCTCCTTGAAAACGAATACCGTTGTCTCCTAACATGCATCTGTCGCAAAAGTGTAATATGAAATTCAAGCAGACAAGACTTTTGAAGAGACTGGCAAGTGAGAAATCGCGTGGCATTTCTCCAATGTAGAACGCGCATCGAACCAAGTAATAGTGTCCGTTTCGGAATAAAAAGAGATGTGTTATGTCGGTTTGATCTAATAGCATGCATTGTGACCCCTTACTCAGGCAGTCAATAAATCAACGACTGCTTAATTAGATGACACAGACATATACATGACATAAGATAGTTAATGTAAAGACACGGTGGGGAGATATGCCTTTACGAAAGAAAAGAAAAATGAGCATCGGTGGTTCAGTGGTAGAATGCTCGCCTGCCACGCGGGCGGCCCGGGTTCGATTCCCGGCCGATGCATCTTTTTTATATTTAAAATGTTTGCATAATCCATTATTTGTACTAGCTCTTTTTTCTCTACTCCAAATATCGTTATTTTTCTATTAGTTGATGCCAACTCTACAACGGAAATTGAAACAGTCCATCCATCAGAAGCTTGGATGTCTCATATTGAATTTCCCTCGCTTCACGGAAACCACGTGGTTGTTGGTAGTAAAATTACTTGGAGCCAAACAGCTTTTCATTACACTGGGACAGATCCTTTACTTCTCCATAAGGAGTTTTTTTTATTGGAATTGTAGAAAGAGAGTAACATCCTTGTTTATCTTACTTTCAGAGGTTCATCTTTAAATCCGGATGACAGTGCCAATAGCCCTTAATTAATGTAAAACATTTCAGTTTACCGAACCTGTAATTATCATTTCATTTATGACACCAACATATTTGTTTATAGAAATGTTCAAAATTTGATTTAATATGTATGACTGTCTGTAAACCTCGCTTCAAATTTTGAATAATATCGACCAACTTTGCCTCGAATTTTAATGAAATGATTTTATAACCAGACTGAAAGGTATAATACGAAGTAAACAACGATATTGTGTTATTTACAAGTTGCTGCATCATACAATCATTGATTCTTCTCTCTTTCTCTCTCTTCCCTCTCTCTCTCTCTCTCTCTCTCTCTCTCTCTCTCTCTCTCATACACACACATTCACACACTGTCACACACACATACTCACACATTAACAGACACACACACACATACGCACAAACATGAAACCGACACCCCCTCATACATCATTCTCTCTATATCCATATATATATCAAACAAGTGAACATTTTAAAGTTAAAACTCTAGTTTATATGATGTACAAACTATATTTAATTGAATGTATTGTTTAAACTGTATAAATAGAATGCAGAGGAAACCAAACGGCATTTCATTGTATTTACTTTCGATGAAATTTCTGCGTGAACATTAATGTACATAGATTCGTTCGGATCTATCTGTTCGCACATAGTTATAAATATATGTATGTGTACCTCACAATCTGTTGTAAACCAGCATGCAAGTTTGTCTATCACTATTATAATGCATCTTCAAGTATTTTGACTCTTTTGATGGGCATCTAATTCAGTTGGAATTATTAAATATATATATATATATATATATATATATATATATATATATATATATATATATATATATATATATATATATATAAATGTACAAATCTATATATATATGTATCTGTCTGTATATCTGTCTGTCTGTATATCTATCTATCTTTCCATCTATCTATCTGTCTTTTTATCCGTCTGTATATCTATCTATCTATCTAACTATCTATCTATCTATCTATCTATCTATCTATCTATCTATCTATCTATCTATCTATGTCCCTAGTCTTTCCTATAGATGCGTTTATGTGTACTAGCTGCTAAAATATTTTCATTCAATTGCTATCCGTGCTCGCTTTTGTGAATCAGTACAGTTCATGCACACCTAGTACACTTTGAAAATCTTGGTCTTTCGTCATCATTACACAATTCCCTTTTCTTCAAAACAAGACAAAATAACTTCAAATTACGTTGTTTTTAACATTCATCTTCCGACATTCGTCTCCAGTTCTTTGTCTATATTTTGTTCAAAGATGAAAGCTAATTTGAAGAAGAAGAAAAAACAAATGCCTTCTTCCAAAAACACAAAACGGTTGCAAATGACTATTAATCAAACTAAACTGAATGAATTTTGATCATCTTGGTATCCCATAATCAATCTGTCAAAATTATTGCATTTACACGAATAATTGACAATGCAGTTTTTGACTCTTGGCTGTCCCAAAAGATAGCTTTAACTACAAAAGAGCATTAAATTTATTCCCAAAAGGATGGGCTCGTCCGGGATTTGAACCCGGGACCTCTCGCACCCAAAGCGAGAATCATACCCCTAGACCAACGAGCCGCACTTGGGATATAATTGTGGCATTATCCTTCTTAACTTTGTCCTGCATTAGAGCTAATATTTTATCGACAGCTTGATATCTGTGTGCAGCTGCTACTCAGATCCTTGTATATGAAATAATCATATGATTGGTGAACTCCTCTGATTTCATTTCCTTGTTTCCTTGTGTACATTTCATGCTCAAATATTATGTTTCTTCAAAATCGTAGACATTCTTTTGTTATTGTTTGCTATTCAGTTTCCTTCAAAGCTATTCTCCCAAATCTAAAAGACATTCACATATGTCTTTTTTCCAAGGAGACAAAACTGTCGGAAATGTCCCATCAGTAAAATAATTTTAATGAATTTTAACCATTCTGGCATCATTGGAACCCAGAGGATAGGAAGAACTAATTGTCCCTATAAAGTGTTTCTTTTTCTAGGTTCCTTTGACGATGTTGTTTTCTGACATATGTAATCTATGGCTGACATTATTCGCTGTTGTATACACAGACTGGTTCTCTATATACAAGACTAAAACAATTAATTCAATGTGATTGTTGTTGTGGGTAACAAATTAAAAGGAATTAGTTGCATTTGTATGGACTAACGTGTTTTAAGACAAATTTTATTTCCGATGACGATGACATGTTTAGAATTAAAATGACATTTTCTTAGCTTAGCATCATCTAAACGAAATGCAACTCATTTGATTTTTGCTGTTGACATTATTAAAGCATTTCAGATCTACCTATTATTAATTGCTGCCAATAGTTCCTTGGACAATTCGCTGATCAAACAGCATTCGCCATTCGCCGATGAACCCGTATGCCACTTGGAGTATACATACAGATAAGTGCAAGCTGGTTTGTGTCGATGGAAACCAAATTTGTCATTCTAGGCGACGGTCATACCATTAGCATTGACAGTTGATTTTCAAAAGAAACAAACACATTTCCATTAGGTGGATTAGGTATGGTTACTTTTAGGTTCTCTCTAAGCATTAATATTTCGTTTAAGATAGACTGAAATCATTAAAAATATTAATAATTCGTTCATTAATAGTTTGCTTACAAACCAATTCCGTGTAGACTTTGTTCCATTTACAACCTCCTTGAAAACGAATACCGTTGTCTCCTAACATGCATCTGTCGCAAAAGTGTAATATGAAATTCAAGCAGACAAGACTTTTGAAGAGACTGGCAAGTGAGAAATCGCGTGGCATTTCTCCAATGTAGAACGCGCATCGAACCAAGTAATAGTGTCCGTTTCGGAATAAAAAGAGATGTGTTATGTCGGTTTGATCTAATAGCATGCATTGTGACCCCTTACTCAGGCAGTCAATAAATCAACGACTGCTTAATTAGATGACACAGACATATACATGACATAAGATAGTTAATGTAAAGACACGGTGGGGAGATATGCCTTTACGAAAGAAAAGAAAAATGAGCATCGGTGGTTCAGTGGTAGAATGCTCGCCTGCCACGCGGGCGGCCCGGGTTCGATTCCCGGCCGATGCATCTTTTTTATATTTAAAATGTTTGCATAATCCATTATTTGTACTAGCTCTTTTTTCTCTACTCCAAATATCGTTATTTTTCTATTAGTTGATGCCAACTCTACAACGGAAATTGAAACAGTCCATCCATCAGAAGCTAGGATGTCTCATATTGAATTTCCCTCGCTTCACGGAAACCACGTGGTTGTTGGTAGTAAAATTACTTGGAGCCAAACAGCTTTTCATTACACTGGGACAGATCCTTTACTTCTCCATAAGGAGTTTTTTTATTGGAATTGTAGAAAGAGAGTAACATCCTTGTTTATCTTACTTTCAGAGGTTCATCTTTAAATCCGGATGACAGTACCAATAGCCCTTAATTAATGTAAAACATTTCAGTTTACCGAACCTGTAATTATCATTTCATTTATGACACCAACATATTTGTTTATAGAAATGTTCAAAATTTGATTTAATATGTATGACTGTCTGTAAACCTCGCTTCAAATTTTGAATAATATCGACCAACTTTGCCTCGAATTTTAATGAAATGATTTTATAACCAGACTGAAAGGTATAATACGAAGTAAACAACGATATTGTGTTATTTACAAGTTGCTGCATCATACAATCATTGATTCCTCTCTCTTTCTCTCTCTCTCTCTCTCTCTCTCTCTCTCTCTCTCTCTCTCTCTCTCTCTCTCTCTCTCTCTCATACACACACATTCACACACTGTCACACATACATGCTCACACATTAACAGACACACACACATACGCACAAACATGAAACCTACACCCCCCCCACACACACACACATCATTCTCTCTCTATCCATATATATATCAAACAAGTGAACATTTTAAAGTTAAAACTATAGTTTATATGATGTACAAACTATATTTAATTGAATGTATTGTTTAAACTGTATAAATAGAATGCAGAGGAAACCAAACGGCATTTCATTGTATTTACTTTCGATCAAATTTCTGCGTGAACATTAATGTACATAGATTCGTTCGGTTCTATCTGTTCGCACATAGTTATTAATATATGTATGTGTACCTCACAATCTGTTGTAAACCAGCATGCAAGTTTGTCTGTCACTATTATAATGCATCTTCAAGTATTTTGACTCTTTTGATGGTCATCTAATTCAGTTGGAATTATTATATATATATATATATATATATATATATATATATATATATATATATATATATATATATATATATATATATATATATATATATATAAATGTACAAATCTATATATAAATATATCTATATATCTATATATATATATATATATATATATATATATATATATATATATATATATATATCTGTCTGTCTGTATATCTATCTATCCATCTATCTATCTGTCTTTTTGTCCGTCTGCATATCTATCTATCTATCTATCTATCTATCTATCTATCTATCTATCTATCTATCTATCTATCTATCTATCTATCTATGTCCCTAGTCTTTCCTGTAGATGCGTTTATGTGTACTAGCTGCTAAAATATTTTCATTCAATTGCTATCCGTGCTCGCTTTTGTGAATCAGTACAGTTCATGCACACCTAGTACACTTTGAAAATCTTGGTCTTTCGTCTTCATTACACAATTCCCTTTTCTTCAAAACAAGACAAAATAAATTCAAATTACGTTGTTTTTAACATTCATCTTCCGACATTCGTCTCCAGTTCTTTGTCTATATTTTGTTCAAAGATGAAAGCTAATTTGAAGAAGAAGAAAAACAAATGCCTTCTTCCAAAAACACAAAACGGTTGCAAATGACTATTAATCAAACTAAACTGAATGAATTTTGATCATCTTGGTATCCCATAATCAATCTGTCAAAATTATTGCATTTACACGAATAATTGACAATGCAGTTTTTGACTCTTGGCTGTCTTTAACTACAAAAAGAGCATTAAATTTATTCCCAAAAGAGTGGGCTCGTCCGGGATTTGAACCCGGGACCTCTCGCACCCAAAGCGAGAATCATACCCCTAGACCAACGAGCCGCACTTGGGATATAATTGTGGCATTATCCTCCTTATCTTTGTCCTGCATTAGAGCTAATATTTTATCGACAGCTTGATATCTGTGTGCAGCTGCTACTCAGATCCTTGTATATGAAATAATCATATGATTGGTGAACTCCTCTGATTTCATTTCCTTGTTTCCTTGTGTACATTTCATGCTCAAATATTATGTTTCTTCAAAATCGTAGACATTCTTTTGTTATTGTTTGCTATTCAGTTTCCTTCAAAGCTATTCTCCCAAATCTAAAAGACATTCACACATAAGTTTTTTTTCCAAGGAGACAAAACTGTCGGAAATGTCCCATCAGTAAAATAATTTTAATGAATTTTAACCATTCTGGCTTCATTGGAACCCAGAGGATAGGAAGAACTAATTGTCCCTATAAAGTGTTTCTTTTTCTAGGTTCCTTTGACGATGTTGTTTTCTGACATATGTAATCTATGGCTGACATTATTCGCTGTTGTATACACAGACTGGTTCTCTATATACAAGACTAAAACAATTAATTCAATGTGATTGTTGTTGTGGGTAACAAATTAAAAGGAATTAGTTGCATTTGTATGGACTAACGTGTTTTAAGACAAGGTTTATTTCCGATGACGATGACATGTTTAGAATTAAAATGACATTTTCTTAGCTTAGCATCATCTAAACGAAATGCAATTCATTTGATTTTTGCTGTTCACATTATTAAAGCATTTCAGATCTACCTATTAGTAATTGCTGTCAATAGTTCCTTGGACAATTCGCTGATCAAACAGCATTCGCCATTCGCCGATGAACCCGTATGCCACTTGGAGTATACATACAGATAAGTGCAAGCTGGTTTGTGTCGATGGAAACCAAATTTGTCATTCTAGTCGACGGTCATACCATTAGCATTGACAGTTGATTTTCAAAAGAAACAAACACATTTCCATTAGGTGGATTAGGTATGGTTACTTTTAGGTTCTCTCTAAGCATTAATATTTCGTTTAAGATAGACTGAAATCATTAAATATATTAATAATTCGTTCATTAATAGTTTGCTTACAAACCAATTCCGTGTAGACTTTGTTCCATTTACAACCTCCTTGAAAACGAATACCGTTGTCTCCTAACATGCATCTGTCGCAAAAGTGTAATATGAAATTCAAGCAGACAAGACTTTTGAAGAGACTGGCAAGTGAGAAATCGCGTGGCATTTCTCCAATGTAGAACGCGCATCGAACCAAGTAATAGTGTCCGTTTCGGAATAAAAAGAGATGTGTTATGTCGGTTTGATCTAATAGCATGCATTGTGACCCCTTACTCAGGCAGTCAATAAATCAACGACTGCTTAATTAGATGACACAGACATATACATGACATAAGATAGTTAATGTAAAGACACGGTGGGGAGATATGCCTTTACGAAAGAAAAGAAAAATGAGCATCGGTGGTTCAGTGGTAGAATGCTCGCCTGCCACGCGGGCGGCCCGGGTTCGATTCCCGGCCGATGCATCATTTTTATATTTAAAATGTTTGCAAAGTCCATTATTTGTACTAGCTCTTTTTTCTCTACTCCAAATATCGTTATTTTTCTATTAGTTGATGCCAACTCTACAACGGAAATTGAAACAGTCCATCCATCAGAAGCTAGGATGTCTCATATTGAATTTCCCTCGCTTTACGGAAGACCACGTGGTTGTTGGTAGTAAAATTACTTGGAGCCAAACAGCTTTTCATTACACTGGGACAGATCCTTTACTTCTCCATAAGGAGTTTTTTTTTATTGGAATTGTAGAAAGAGAGTAACATCCTTGTTTATCTTACTTTCAGAGGTTCATCTTTAAATCCGGATGACAGTACCAATAGCCCTTAATTAATGTAAAACATTTCAGTTTACCGAACCTGTAATTATCATTTCATTTATGACACCAACATATTTGTTTATAGAAATGTTCAAAATTTGATTTAATATGTATGACTGTCTGTAAACCTCGCTTCAAATTTTGAATAATATCGACCAACTTTGCCTCGAATTTTAATGAAATGATTTTATAACCAGACTGAAAGGTATAATACGAAGTAAACAACGATATTGTGTTATTTACAAGTTGCTGCATCATACAATCATTGATTCATCTCTCTCTCTCTCTCTCTCTCTCTCTCTCTCTCTCTCTCTCTCTCTCTCTCTCTCTCTCTCTCTCTCTCATACACACACATTCACACACTGTCACACACACATACTCACACATTAACAGACACACACACATACGCACAAACATGAAACCTACACTCCCCCACACACACACATCATTCTCTCTCTCTCTCTCTCTCTCTCTCTCTCTCTCTCTCTCTCTCTCTCTCCCATATATATATATATATATATATATCAAACAAGTGAACATTTTAAAGTTAAAACTATAGTTTATATGATGTACAAACTATATTTAATTGAATGTATTGTTTAAACTGTATAAATAGAATGCAGAGGAAACCAAACGGCATTTCATTGTATTTACTTTCGATGAAATTTCTGCGTGAACATTAATGTACATAGATTCATTCGGATCTATCTGTTCGCACATAGTTATAAATATATGTATGTGTACCTCACAATCTGTTGTAAACCAGCATGCAAGTTTGTCTGTCACTATTATAATGCATCTTCAAGTATTTTGACTCTTTTGATGGCCATCAGCAGCAGAGAGGGTGAACAGACCACGTTTTCAAGCAAAAATAAGGCTTCCAGATAACGTTTTCGAACAAAATATGGCCTATAGATAACGTTTTCGAACAAAATATCAGGTTTCCAACAAATCTCATTTAACCAAAAAAAAAATCTCCATTTTTGCAAAAACGGAGATTTTACGATTTTTTAATCAATTTTGCTCGCAACGATGTGGTCATCCACCCTCTCTGCTGCTACAGGTTAACAAAAAATAATAAATGATTTGATCAAGTCTTTAGGATGAAAATCATTTATGATTTTACAAACAGACTAATCGCTAACACCTCTTCTTGTAAATCAATCAGATTATTTGACTGGTCGGTGAGTTTGAAATTAATTCTGGTTAATGAATTATTATGGCATCGCATGTAGACAGGATTAATTGGGTTTTCAATAATTAGGAATCCTGGAGGAGCTGTTGGTGCAAACGAATAAAGAATAGATCCTTGCTGAGCTTGATTTGATCGTTCGAGATTAATTTGATAGCTTCCTTCGATAACATCGCATACTAAATTAAGCGCAATCACCGATGAAATATTCACGTTGAACGGAGCGATATGCCTACCGCCACCATCTGGGTCATTATTGTGTTTGAGGAGGACAGTTGAATCTGATTTTTGTAGCGCTTTGATATCGGTTTTAACAATTCTTGCTAATTCATCAGCGTTGTATTTCGGAAACTTGAAATTACGCAGATTGTCTTCTATGATATTGTAATCGGTTAGGAATCGTTGTTTATTGTCGCTGTTGTCATTAATTATTGTTTGAATAATTAGTTCATAGATATATTCCATGTCCGATATAAGTTGATTTATTATTTCAACGTGTTTTTGCGATCTTGTTTTCCGTAGTTGTTCTAGTTGTGTGTCATATAATTGTTTAATCTCATTAAAATAACCACGGACGTCAGTTAGCGTAAATGAAATAGTAACAGATGAGTCGGTTGTTCTTTTAATGATAAAATCCCATTGCAATGTGTCTTTGTTGGTGAATATAAATCTATCGGCGATTTTTCCTTTTCTTATATCAGATAAATCATCTCGATAACTGGGATTGATTTCATGATATGATTGTATATCTGTGGTTAAGTCGGTGGTGGATTTTTCCGGTGGTAATTCAGGCCATCCTAGTACGGTTCTAATAGAACTTTGATAGATATCTACGACGTATCCTTCTGTGCTTATCTCAATTGCGGATGATAGTGTTGGTTCATGAACTGTTATAGCGATTTTTGATTCTTTTCCAGTAATCGATTTTATTCTACGCGCGAATTCATTATTGATTTGTTCGATTTGGTATGACCCTGTTGGTATCGAAACGACTTTCCAGTCTGGTGTTCCGTCGGGTTTATTCTTATTTGCAAACACCAGTGAATTATTCGGTTGTTGACCACCAAATGATTTTGATCTGATATTAGGCCAACTGTGATACATTCGTAGTTTTGCTAGCGCTATCTCCTTCACTGGGACCGGAGAGGGGAAATTCACACTGAATTCTGGATTCGTTGATGTTATTGATATCATGCTTGTTTGTACTGGGTTCGTGTTCTCCACTATTTGTTGAAGTAATTCCTGCGGTGTTGTCATTGTTATTATACTCATGTTGTATTTCTAATTTTGGTATCGAGGAATCATAAATACTGACCATCACTGAGAACTCACAATCTGGTAATGTTGATATTATTGAGATCATTTTGTTTTTTGGGTTCGTGTTTTCTGATTCCATCGGTGTTGTCATTGTTATTATACTCATGTTGTCGCTCTAATTTCGATATCGCGGAATCAAAAATACTGACCATCGCTGAGAATTCGCTATCTGATATAATCGTATTATCGAGTGACGACGATATCATCAATGATAATTGCGAATATGCGGTTGATGCAATATGAAATTGAAGTAAGTAATTCTGCAGTTTACTCTGGCTGCATGATGATATCTTTTTTGCTATCCCGGTTGATATACCCCCGATTGTAGCCACCGCAGAAATGCAAATTGGAACTACGACCGGGGCAATCATTGTAACCGATGCAAGTATTATTCCGGCGCCAGCGAGAACGCTTGACACCGAGTACATAATAACATCAATTGCGGTGATTCTTCGTCGGTATTTTTTTATTTTTATTTGATACTCCTCAGTGAGGGTTTTGAGTCTATTCTGAAATTCTCTGACCTGATCATAGCGACATTGAGTTGATGAAATCATTGTTATTTTAAAAATACTAGCGTTTTCAATTGTGAAATCCTTTCAATTTAGTTATTTACTTCGCATATGAATTCTAAGCACCAGGATATTTTTGATCTAATCGTACTATCAACCACGACAATCTCAAATTCTTCTTCACCCTGGATAATTACTGTTGCGGTGCCACCAAAATAGGTTTTACCGCTTACGATGATATCAAATTGCTTGTCAGAGATTAACGTCATCCTGTAGATACCATGAGGCCACTTCTCGATATTGACTTTCAATTTAGCATTAGATTCTTTTACCCAATCAAAGGTCCCATGCTTTACCCTTTCAGAGGTTTCTTTTAGTTTAAGAATATCGTCGTAAACGTCGAGATAGGTTTTTTTGATTTCGGTATTTTTCATTATCGTTCCATCGCGGCGTTGAAAAAATGTAAATAAAAGGATGTTAAATGCCATAGTTGTTCGGGTTTGATAATCAGTAACGAGGTCAAAATATGTCGTCGTGATATTGCTATCGTTATAGATTCCAAAGAAATTTTTAACCATTTTGTTGGTGGATTTTTGTTCGTCAATAGCGCTTTTAATTTCAGCGAGGGTCGGGCCTGTCAACGATGTGGTTTCAGAAACAGGTGTTCTCCCTAGAAATCTATCAACGATGGTATTAAGTGTTGTTTGTCTCACCATAAACATATTAATATCTTTGAGAGTCATCGTAGATGTAGCCGGGACACCAAAGAAATTATTAGCGACGTAGGCATTGTGAGTATGCCTGATAATAAACTCACTGATTTCAGCGAGAGTCGAGTCTGCCACAGGTGGGGATCCAAAAAACCCAACAATGACGTCGTTAGTGGGTTTTTGTACCCGCTCAACATTTTCTTCTATTTTAGAAATATCATTGTAAATATCGAGATAATTTGCCTTGATTTCATTTTCATTCATCATCCTTCCCGCGTCCTTGTTAAAAAAGAATAGCGATAGATAGTTTTTGATTTCAGCGAGAGTCATGCCAACCACAAGCGGTGTTCCAAAGAATTTATGTATGACATTTTTGCGAAAACTATTATAACCTCGTATAAGATCATTCAGCTCACGTTCGTTGGTAGCAATCGCGTCGGTGATCGTAGACACAAGTGCGCCTGATTTAAGTCGTCCGTCGTTGGAATACAGCGCAATAGAGTTTTCAGCGGCGTCGCGCTGCCGTATCAAAATGTCATTCAATGACACATCACTGGATTTCAATTTACCCTGTTTGTCTTGAAATACAACTATTTCATTAGGATCAACATTTGTTAAGTTCAACGTCTCAGCGATTTCATCTTCAATTATTTTTTTTTATATCCTTGACAGAATCAGGTGGTGCAGTGCCATCGGGTTTGGGTTTCAAAGATCTCCCCCAAATATCAATCATGTTATTGTAAAACTCTTTCTCTCTCTAAAATCGTTTTTGACGACTTCGTTGAAAAATCTTCGATTTTCTCCACCGATTACTAGTGTATTCATTAACGACAACATGTGGTGGTTTTCCGCTTGGGTTACTCAAGGAGTTAGAAATAGCGTTAAGAACATTTAATACTTCGCTGCCACATATTGGTGGGTCAATCATCGTTTGTGTTGGTAGCGTAGAATACCAAGTCTTCATTGGAAGGGTTTTTATATACCGCATAAACTCTTTTGGTGGGGCTAATCCATATGAATCAAAATAGACAATCCCACGTGGATCAATAGCGTATGCAACCCAGTGAGTACCAGGTCCGGTGCTGTTATCTAAATTAATGATTCCGGTTTCAACGCTGTTTGGTTGATGTGGTAATTGATCTTTCATAAAGACACCTCTGAAGTTTTTAATCGCTAGTTTTTTAGCAGCATCCATTAAATCAAAATTGGACATAGGAATCTTCGATTCCTGAATTAATAAATCGTTCCTGGTAGTCTTAGACCCTTTCCGCTGTACCACGAATACGGGGTTCCTGGTAGTCTTAGACCCTTTCCGCTGTACCACGAATACGGGGTTCCTGGTAGTCTTAGACCCTTTCCCTTTTTTATATCCTTTCCCAGTTGCTTTCTTTAGTGCCATTCCTGCTGCAGTACCAACGGCTCCTAACGCAGCCGCTTTAGCCACCGCTGGGGCTGCTGCTGCAATCAATGCTGGAATCGCAGCTAACAACGGAAATATACCGCCTGTTTTAATCATATTTTTGATAGCAGCCGCAGAAAGAGTAATCTGAACACCTTTTTTGGCTGCAAGTGCATCATTGAAATGTTTCACCTGACGAGTTGTCAGCGATAGTTTATTTGCACCACCAGTCATTTGGTTGGGTTTCAACGTGATTGTGGTTCCACATTTTTTAGCTGATTCCGATTGCAATTTTTTTAATTGACCGGGAGTTAACGCAACACTAATAACACTATATGACATTATACATAATTGATTGATTCTAAATCGTTTACAATTTCAATTACATGTTTTCCACTGGTGCATCTACCACTCTCATTCTTCCACCAACACCTTCAAGTAGCATTGATTTATCACTGAGAATGACAGCAACCGCTCTATAATCAGCAATAGCACCACGAGTCACATTAGCTCTAAAGTGTATATCAACGACAGACTGTCTTGTTAAATCGAGATGTTCCAGTGAAAAGTAATAGATCGGATATAGATTCTTAAAATCTAATTGTGATATTTGCAAACCAGTATCGACATTTTGGTCGCGTGCCATAAATGACAACAGACGATGATAAACTCGTGCAATATGATTTTCGGTGTAATTAAGTTGTATATCCTCGGATGGTTCCTGCTGGCCGTTTATTCTCAGTGAGACGTCTTTCACACCTAATTGATTAAATATCATATGACTGGAGAGTTGATTGCCAACTCGTGTGTTATCCTGTAACGCAATAAATATATGACGTGGCGCAGAAACGCCTTGTTTTGATGCTAGGTTCCAAGTGAATAACCCGTTGATATTTGATTGTTTAACATCTGTACTCACGGTTAGCCAACTCAACAACGACTTTCCTCCTTGGTTCATAAATGATAGTAATCGTTCTTCTGCGGTAATTGCTGGAGTCAACACTGGCATCCACAATGATATTTTTGTTAAATTGACTTTACCGGCATCAGCATTGGGATTTGCAGCATCTGCTGGAATCCTCCAGATTGCGTCGTTATCATCACTTTTTCGTACAAGCGATACTGTATGCTTCGCCCCGTAGATAACTTTTCTGACGTTTCTACAGAATCCAAATATGTGATGCAGTGGAATCACGCATGAAAATGATTTACGCGCTCCTTGCAACATTGAGTTTCGTGTTGCAGCTCCTAGATTAAAATTAGCATCGTTGTTTATAATCATATTCTCGACATCAGCATCACTATTATCACGTTTTTTTGGTCGTCTTACAACAAATTGATTTCCTCCAGCGTTATTTGTAACATCTTTTGCAAACATCATAGAGGGTCCTGCTGATCTTGTATAATCATCGGAATATCTCGCTAACCCGATTATTGTTGTAGCCACATCAACATCGCGATCTATCGACTCGATTTCTTTTCCATCAATGAGATATCTAGCACTCTCAAATAGCGCCATGATACCATTATTGACAAACCCGACTTGAGTACCATCTGGATACGGTGCTGGTACAGCAGGAGTATCATCAGCTGTTACAAGTTCTCCTTCTACTTCAATAAACGCTTCACAGGGCAAAAAGTACTTACTGGTATCATGGACTTGAAGTTCAATTCTTGCTCGACTATTTGAGTCTATGGCATGATAGGCGTAATATTGATAATCGCGAACAGAATCATCCTTGCCAACTGGGGCGTCTATATCAAATGCTGGATCACGTGACTGTTTGAACATTTTATTCTATTTATCAGAGTCTAAATAGTGAAATCGTAAACGATTTTTCCATTTTCATCGTCGTAGTTTTTTAAAGCCACTTCCTGCTATCATATTTGCAATATTGCTTTGGTCGGGGGTTAAAGCCATCGACGCTAATTTTTCGTCTACTGCGTTATTTATAATTCTACTAACACTTGCAGGCATTTCCGCTGTAGATGGTAACGGTTTCTTTTTTCGTCTCACTAATGATGGTAATTTATTCTTCGCAGTTGAAAATGCTTTTCCAGCAAGATCTCCAACAGCACCAATATCCTTATCACGAATAACTTCAATTGCTTTCATTCCTAGTTGTTTAGCCAACGGCATCACTTTTGGAGCCATTCTCGCAAATAACCCTGCAATGGTATTGCCTAAACCATCTCCGTAGTATGCTCTATAAACTGGAAACCGTGAATTAACTACGTAGACGGGGGTTGGTTTATCATGATTGTAGTGTATGATCATTATTTGAAATCAGAAACCATTTTTCAATTGGAAACGCTAGCGTTTTTATTCAGTCCCGGTGATTAATCACTGTGATAATCCTCCACTAACTCGCCAATGAAATCTCGATATGTGCTGATATCCATGATACCGCCTTGAAATAAACGTCTACAGATATCAGCTGCTTCATTAATTATTTCCGGTGAGTTATTTCCGGCTCGGAACCCTCCTACAAGAACCTCTAATCGTGATATATCATTGATAACACTACCAGGACGTGTCGTGGTAGAGTCAAAGACATCCTTTGGATTTCCAATCGAATATCCTTTTCCGCTTGTTTCCTCAGTTGTACCAGTTGCGCCCTCACTATCATCAAGTAATTGCCTTTGTCGGCCTCGACCTTGTTGTTTTTGTATACCATAGCTATCAACTCCTGCTTTAAAAGTTCTGTACTCAATTGTATCCTTTTTCAAATTACCAGTAATCTCCTTGTTTATTTTATATAACCAATCTACCCAGTCGTCTCGTTTAATTCTACTGTTTTTATACTCGTCTTTTAAAAACTTTTCCCTTGAATAATATTTTTGGATAGCTAAAACGCCGAAATCCGCATAATCGTTGGGTTTTATTAATTGATATTCTTTGATTTCTGTTATAGCTCCTTCGGTGAATTTGTCTATAAAGGGGATACCTTTTGGGGTGACGACATCAACAGGTTGTGGTTCAGGCGCAGAATCATCAATATCAGCTAATTGTTCATACTCGCGCTGAGTTTTTATATCACTGGATAACTGTTGTATCCCTGCGCGTGTTTGTCCGGTCTCTGCTGCTATCTTTTCAAGCGTATCAAGCAGCGGCGCCTTCTTTACTCGTTCTCGCTCAGGAATATCTCCGTATATCGCTGCTTCAGTTAACTTTTTCACATCTTTGGTCGCACTTGTTATCGGAGTAAACAATTGTTCACTTGACACAGAAAAGTCAGTCTGCGCTTGTTGTCGTTGTTGCAGTTTATTCCGTACAGAGTCACGAATTGGTACAAATCTCTTAATTGCATCCAGTCGTTCATGAGCCAATCGGGTTGTTAATGCTTCATTGACCATTATTTCAAATCAGAAACAATTTTTCAATTGCAAAACAATTTTTCAATCCGACCTAACACCATCGTGGAAGTGTTATTTCATCGTGATACACCTTCGTTCATCGATGGGGAAAGTGTCCAAATTGTATATAAAATAATAATAATGTCACTTTCCCCACTTTTCCATTGATCACTGATTTTGACATTTTTAATCAAAAAATGCTAAAAAAAAAATTAAAATCTCTTTGAGGGACGGTCACAATCAAATAATGATAAATGGTTGGTCAATCAAAATTGTTCATTTTCTTGAATTAACGCCCGTAGGTTTCTAACTTTAGAATTAACCTCCTTTTTCAATTCGTATTCGTACCCCAATTCTTTTCGTATTCGTTCTACGATGGTATACAACGGAGCGAACACACTTACGTCACTGGAAAATACGAGAGAGTCCTTAATAGAATTCTGAATTCTTTTGATGAGCGCATACTTCTTTGGTAGCATATATTTATTGTTGTTAACTCCGTATTCTATATCCTGAAAATCAGACATGATTTGATCAGGATTTAACCCATCTGATAGTTCAATATCCCAACTTTTCAATTTTGAAATCTCGGATAAAATGCTATTCATGTTTTCAGAATTCATTATTCTATAACAATTATATATTTCTAAATGAAAAATATGACGCATCAGACATAACTAAATTGAACTTTTTGTCCCGTCCTTTTTGAAATAGCCGATCGATAAATCCCCTCTGCAACTTTTCGTACTGAGGGTGGACAAATATCGAAGTGCCTACCGGCGCTGGTTATTGATTGAAATATTTTTTCTTCGTTAGTTATCGTATTTAAAGATTTCACAGGTCTCTTCCCAACCGTTTTGCATTTTCCAGTCTTTCCTCGTTTGGTATTCTCACTTTGTGTGATAGCCTGCAGATTTGATAAGGAATTGTTCATTGGATTAGAATCAATATGATCAGTGACAGAATCATCCTCGATCAATCCATGGAAACATTCGTACACGAAACGATGATTGAGATAAGTTTTCTTTCCATTAACAGTGAACACCAAATACCCCCATACCATTGTCAGCACCAACTGGGTTCTTCAGTCTACGGTTTCTGACAGTACCATCACTGGATGCTTCATAATTTGTAATCAGAGGGTGTAGTCTGAATTCTTGGTTCATTCGTATACATAATACTATTGTTTGTCTAATTCATTGTTTGGTCTAATGATTACATCTTTGGAAAATCTTTCGATGTAGTCTTGAGGAGTTCTTATGATTTTATCCTTGATACTGACTTTGTCAGCGTCAAGAATACTGACTTTATCAGCGTCAGGGTCATAATTTCTGATTGATTGTCCATTTTTTATTCTTTTATCATAATATCGCTTCAATTCCCTGTATCGCTTACCACCGCAATTTAGACACAACTGAGATTTTCCCCTGACCCCAACTCCACATAGAATACAAGGTAACGGACCAAGGCTTCCACGACGATAGCTTTGCATATGATACCCACAAAACTCATTTCTGCATGATTTGTTACACGGGGTTACTGATCCAATCATAAGCCACTTGCAGTGATTCATTATATAAAAATCTTTCATTTAAATGCTTGTTTTAATTATAACATGAGGGAATTAGGGAGAACGCCTTCGAAAAATGCTGATAAAGAGTTTAAGAGATTATTAAAAATCAATCCTAGATTTAATCTCGATAGACCCAAAAAACGTAACAAACGTCCAATAGACGGAAACATGAAAGAGTTTAAGAGATTATTGAAAATCAATCCTAGATTTAATCTCGATAAACCCAAAAAACGTAACAAACGTCCAATAGACGGAAACATGAAAGAGTTTAAGAGATTATTGAAAATCAATCCTAGATTTAATCTCGATAAACCCAAAAAACGTAACAAACGTCCAATAGACGGAAACATGAAAGAGTTTAAGAGATTATTAAAAATCAATCCTAGATTTAATCTCGATAGACCAAAAAAACGTAACAAAATCAATCCTAGATTTAATCTCGATAAACCCAAAAAACGTCCAATAGACGGAAACATGAAAGAGTTTAAGAGATTATTAAAAATCAATCCTAGATTTAATCTCGATAAACCAAAAAAAACGTCCAAGAGAGATTACCCTTGGAAAGATGCTCAATTCAATCTCGATATAGTTTCTAATACACCAAAGAATACAATTCTTGATAAAGCCATGATTAGTAAAATCAGAGATTGTTTTAATGAATTCAAGCGTGATGGAGCATCTTATTGTTGGTCAACATTTCGAATTGATGGTGTTGTTGATGCTACCATGAATGATGAAAAAGCAGCAGTGATAATTTCACGTGTTGGGGAAAAACGGCATTTTTTCCGAATCAAATTCATTATCGAAGTCGATGGTAAATGGATTATTAGGGATAAATTTGAACCAATCCTCAAGAATAAAAAAGCTGTCATTGTGAGTAGAGATTCCAAACCAGGAATTCTAACCGGAATCGATAAGCCATACTACGAAAGATCTTATCCCGTAACAGCAATGGTTTATGGGATATATCCGTTAAATGATAAACCCGATATCGCAAAACTAGCTCCTATGAAATATTCTAGTTCACTGAATTGTGTAGCAGAACGAATAATAGAACACTTCACAAATGCATCCCGAGGAAATAAACTAACTGATCTAAGACGAAAAAAAATAACCGAGTGGGAATTAACGGTAAAACAGCACGGTGCAAAGATTTCTGATATAGCTAAATTAGAAGCATCATTAAAATTCCCAATATCAGTAACGACAATAACCGGAGAAGTATTATACGAACCGAAATATCAATCGCGAGGAGCTCCAATACAGATTATTGATCATAACAAACACGCGTGGACACCTGCGGTAACAATATTTCCACGAGATAGAACCGTGAAATATATCCCTAAGGAGTTCGTCGGGGATGTTTTCTATGAAGAGAGATTATTCGATGCTATTCATGCGTTGTGTAAGGATGATCCTGTGTCAGTGTGGTTACTTAGAAGTGATGAAGAATTCGATCAATTTGTAAAACCAAATGGTGAATTATATCGCATTGAAGAATTAGATAACAGAATGAGAAAAATCGCTAGTGATTTTTCACCGGAGAATTCCCATGAAAAACTACTCACGGATAGTTTTACTATTCCATCAGTGGTAGCTCACTTCGCAAGAGAAAAAAACTCATGGCGTCCAACACGAAGTGATTTTCTCGAGGATGTTAAATTGAGTTGCGTCAAATTTGGTCATGGAGGACTGTGGAATACGAAATACGTGATGGTATGATTTCAATTGATATATCCGCGTGTTATCCCGGAAGTTTTCTCGGATATGGGGAATGCACTGAGTACTTCAAACGATTTGGACACCCCACGCATGAAATGACTCGTGTTGCGATTAATGGACCATTGCCTGATTTTGATTTAACCGGATTCGCTCGTGTGATATCATTTGAATTAGCGTCAGGATTACATCCGTGTAGTTATGTTTGGCTCGGTAGACACCTATCTGAAAAACACTGGATGCCAATAGTGCTATTGAGATATATGATTGATTGTGGTATGCTAATATCGTTGATTGTTTCCGAGGCTATTATATGCTATCGAGCTCAGAAAGAAGTTTGGCTACCACAACCCGATCTAGATAGAATAATCAACGAACTACGAAAACAGTTTCCAGATTTCAGTGAAGAAGAAATCATAAATTGGTCTAAGAAGTTATTTGAAATTAAAAAAGAACAAGCAAAAGATCTCGGAAGAAGAATAATCGGTAAATTTACCCAGGGTGGACGATACGATAACGCAAAATACTCTTCGCGGTTGATCATAGATGTCGCTGAATACGATTTTATTGTAGCGGATTTAATGAAACAAGGAAAACTTGTATCCCGTAAGGATGCTTTTCTATCCAATGGTGAGAAATTAGGTACGGTTGTTACCTACTGTGATGGATATAATTCCCAGTACACACATTTGAGAAGTTCAATGCTAGCCTATGCTTCTATTAATCTATTTTCGATGATAAATAGATTTCCTAATACCGCGGTTAGAGTGGCCACTGATTCGATGTATATACACAATAAGTACAAATCAGCTGTAGCGGCATTCACAGATCCCGAAGAAAATTGGGGGCGTTGGCGATTTAAAAAAGAGATGCTACATGAGTATTGTGAATCCGCAGACGTTGCCATGGATGATAAATATCCTTGTTGTAACCGTATTGAAATTCAATCAGAACTTTCTAATGCACCACCGGTATCTGATCCAGTATGTAGATATAAGACAGTTTATTTAAACGGTTGTGGTGGGTCAGGAAAGACAACTCGTGCAATTGAATTATTTCGTCGTGGAAACGCTAGCGTTTCTAACATGATTGTGCTAACACCGACTCACAGACTCGCCAGAGAGATGATACAACGAGGGGTAAATGCTTGCACTTATCACAGTTTTTTTCGATGGAAAGGTGACAAATGGACTCCTGAGCGTATGGGTGATAAATTCATTCCTGAAATCATAATTTGGGATGAAATATGCACAGTGTCATTAGATGTATTAAAAACATTTCTTGAGTGGTTGTTAAACAAAAACACAAAAGTCGTCATGTGCGGGGATCACGGCCAACCACCACCATTTGTCGGTGCATCTCCACATGATTGGCTAAAGGGTTTTGTAGACTACTATGAAGAAATCACCACTGATTATAGATCACTTGATGAACGATTACGCGAGTTCAAAGCGCTAATTAGATTACAACCGGATAGAATCCAATGCGAAATAGCGCGTGAAGTGATTTCAGAAACCCCAATGAATGATTTCTGGGAAGCGTGGAGACCAAACGATTTAATCATTGCAAGTAGAAAAATAGTCAGGGATACACTTCAGATGAAGTTATTTGAATTGCATAAAGAAAAATTTGCAACGCTTCCAGTACCCCTTTGTTATAGGCCATCGGATACACGAAAACAGAATATTGAAGTTGATATTCCAGGACAGAGTGAAAAACAAATTCTCGTATTAAATGATATTGTGCTGGTTGATATCAATGTCGTTGAAGATGCATTGCGTGCTAATAAATCCCCGTGGACGCTAGGATACGCAGCAACAATACACTCTTCACAGGGATTGACTATATCGAATACAATTGTTTGGATGGTGGATAATCACATCGAATGGTCAAATTTAGTCTATCTCGCAGTATCCAGAGTACGAAACATAAATCAACTTCGAAGAGTTGTTTTCGATGATAATGACACAACAATAAGTGATATTGATGTTAGCATCATTAATAAAAAAAACTCTCCGGTTACAAACAACAAGACAAAAAAAAACAACGAGAATTTGATATTGATGCTGAACTAATAATCACTTTGAAGAAACAACAGAATAATCACTGCGCGAGTTGCAATTGTATAATGCGTTGGCAGTATTCGGATAAGGATCCTCGCCAATTTACCGTAGACAGAAAAAATAACAATCTCGGTCATGTCAGAAATAATGTGATGTTGACTTGTCTTGAGTGCAATAGACGCAACGGCGCTAGTTAAGACCATGCGGTGGCAATTGAGTATCCTCGGGAATCACTTGTAGTTGTTGTCGAGTAAATCCTCGTTGAGGGGCAGTTGAATCCAGTTTATAGACTGGAGGTCTACCCGTAGATCGTGTTATACTAGATATCTTATGCGTAGTGACGCTCCAAATAGGATCAGTAGCCCTTTTTCTACCCCCTTCAAGCTCTCCTGGTTCGTATAAGTACCTCACAATGACACTAGTACCAAGAATTGGTTGGGAAACGCTAGCGTTTGTAGGGAAATCTTTTTGTGGTTGTACGGGTATTGACTTCTTTTTAATCGCGTTGATAGGTTTCATGTTGATTGTTCTAGTAATCTCGTTATTCAGTGCAGTAATCACAGATGGTAATCTTTTAACCCATTCACGGGATCGCTTTTCTTGAATGAATTCTTTTGCGTATTGATATCCAAATATCCGCTCAGCAATCGTCCGATTAAATCGTTCTACAATGGCCTGATCGCGATGTAGCGCAGAATGCCCTCGTCGTATGGTGACATTATGATGTTTCATTGTAGATAACACTGCACCCTGAAATTCCTTGCCAGGATCAACCTGCAATAGATTTGGCCAGTGCAGAGGACCTCGTCGATAAATCCTTTCAAATGCAGAAGCGACTTCAGTGGCTGATTTTGTTTTTAACGGTTCTGCTTCTTTGTATCGACTCGCAACATCAACTACGGTTAACGCGTATTTGTAACCACGATCATGTGGCAGAAATAATATATCAGCCTGATGAACTTCATTAGGAGCGGTCACATCAAAATGCGAGAATTGAATTTGTTTAGGCGGTGGTAGATAAATTTGCCATAGTGCCTGTTTGGATAACCAATTAGCAGCAGTGTTTTTTTTCACTTTTGCAGCGCTAGCGAGTTTATGGACTGCTGATTTACCCCTCCAGTATCCTCTTGGGGAATAATAAATTGATTCCATATTATTAATTACCAGCACCTAACATCAATTTACTTTTCATAGCCGATTTTATCAAAAATGAAGACAATTTTTCTTTGAAGGATTTATCAGGAATAGCATTTAACGCATGAATTAATTTCACATCTGCTAGATGCCTGTGTTGCAGGTTGCTGCTTTTATAAGCAACATCATGAAGGTGACAGGCCTTATCAATGGCGTTTATTGGTTCTTCACCACGTCGAGGTTGATTTTGATCATCAAGTCTGATATCTAATCGTGTTCCCGGTCCACAGTAGCTATATCCTGGAAGGTGTTTTTCTCCTGGATACTTTGCCCATGGGGTTCCAGGGAGCTTTGCCAATTTGGCTGCGATATCACCTCCTCGTTTTTTTTAAAATCAGATCTCATAGACACAAATCTAAATTTCTTTGTACCACATTGCACGCATTTACCAGAAAGCGCTGATCGGTTATTTTTAGTTGTAATCGTCGTCAAGTCATCTGTGCCAGTACGCGTTTTACACTTCACACAATATAGATCCATAATTTATGTATAGAAATATGGATATAATTGATTTTTCAGCGACTAAAACAAGAGAACCAATTAAGCATCATGCAGCGCTACCAAACTCTATCCGGATGATTATAATCGGGCCATCTGGATCCGGTAAAACGCAATTGTTACTCAATTTAATAATGAGATGGATGAAGTGGGATAAGTTGTATTTAATTGCCCCTAGCGTAGATGATCAACGATGTTATGAAGTTTTAAAGGATTTTAACGAGAATGCATCAGAAATTAAGGGTGAGAACGCCATTGATTTTATAACCGATATCGATGAAGCACCGAGTATTGATGATATTGATGGAGATATTAACAATTTAGTCGTATACGACGATATAATGTTGGATAAACAAAAGAATCCTGCTAGAATATTTTCCCGTGGGCGTCACAAAAACACTGACGTGATATATGTCACTCAACGCTACACTCAGGTTCCAAAAGTGATCAGAGATAACTGCAATTTATTGTCTGTATTCAACGGAGTTGATACTCATACTCTTAGAAATATTTGGTAGACATGGTGTTCTGATATGGACTTCAATCAATTTCGAGATTTCTTTAATCATGCTCAGTCGACTCCGCACGGATTCGCAACAATAAATCTACATGATCCTCGGACACGATATCGTATCGGACTGGATCAAATATTCGGTTGAAATCGTAAAAGAATTATTAACCCAGAACTGAAAACTTTAGCAGCAGAGAGGGTGGATGACCACATCGTTGCGAGCAAAATCGTAAAATCTCCGTTTTTGCAAAAATGGAGACTTTTTTTTTGGTTAAATGAGATTTGTTGGAAACCTGATATTTTGTTCGAAAACGTTATCTATAGGCCATATTTTGTTCGAAAACGTTATCTGGAAGCCTTATTTTTGCTTGAAAACGTGGTCTGTTCACCCTCTCTGCTGCTGCATCTAATTCAGTTGGAATTATTAAATATATATATATATATATATAAATGTACAAATCTGTATATATATATATATATATATATATATATATATATATATATATATATATATATATATATATATATATATATATATATATATATATATATATGTGTATCTGTCTGTATATCTGTCTGTCTGTATATCTATCTATCTATGCATCAATCTATCTGTCTTTTTGTCCGTCTGCATATCTATCTATCTATCTATCTATCTATCTATCTATCTATCTATCTATCTATGTCCCTAGTCTTTCCTATAGATGCGTTTATGTGTACTAGCTGCTAAAATATTTTCATTCAATTGCTATCCGTGCTCGCTTTTGTGAATCAGTACAGTTCATGCACACCTAGTACACTTTGAAAATCTTGGTCTTTCGTCTTCATTACACAATTCCCTTTTCTTCAAAACAAGACAAAATAAATTCAAATTACGTTGTTTTTAACATTCATCTTCCGACATTCGTCTCCAGTTCTTTGTCTATATTTTGTTCAAAGATGAAAGCTAATTTGAAGAAGAAGAAAAACAAATGCCTTCTTCCAAAAACACAAAACGGTTGCAAATGACTATTAATCAAACTAAACTGAATGATTTTTGATCATCTTGGTATCCCATAATCAATCTGTCAAAATTATTGCATTTACACGAATAATTGACAATGCAGTTTTTGACTCTTGGCTGTCCCAAAAGATAGCTTTAAAAGAGCATTAAATTTATTCCCAAAAGGGTGGGCTCGTCCGAGATTTGAACCCGGGACCTCTCGCACCCAAAGCGAGAATCATACCCCTAGACCAACGAGCCGCACTTGGGATATAATTGTGGCATTATCCTCCTTTTCTTTGTCCTGCATTAGAGCTAATATTTTATCGACAGCTTGATATCTGTGTGCAGCTGCTACTCAGATCCTTGTATATGAAATAATCATATGATTGGTGAACTCCTCTGATTTCATTTCCTTGTTTCCTTGTGTACATTTCATGCTCAAATATTATGTTTCTTCAAAATCGTAGACATTCTTTTGTTATTGTTTGCTATTCAGTTTCCTTCAAAGCTATTCTCCCAAATCTAAAAGACATTCACATATAAGTCTTTTTTCCAAGGAGACAAAACTGTCGGAAATGTCCCATCAGTAAAATAATTTTAATGAATTTTAACCATTCTGGCATCATTGGAACCCAGAGGATAGGAAGAACTAATTGTCCCTATAAAGTGTTTCTTTTTCTAGGTTCCTTTGACGATGTTGTTTTCTGACATATGTAATCTATGGCTGACATTATTCGCTGTTGTATACACAGACTGGTTCTCTATATACAAGACTAAAACAATTAATTCAATGTGATTGTTGTTGTGGGTAACAAATTAAAAGGAATTAGTTGCATTTGTATGGACTAACGTGTTTTAAGACAAGGTTTATTTCCGATGACGATGACATGTTTAGAATTAAAATGAGATTTTCTTAGCTTAGCATCATCTAAACGAAATGCAACTCATTTGATTTTTGCTGTTGACATTATTAAAGCATTTCAGATCTACTTATTAGTAATTGCTGTCAATAGTTCCTTGGACAATTCGCTGATCAAACAGCATTCGCCATTCGCCGATGAACCCGTATGCCACTTGGAGTATACATACAGATAAGTGCAAGCTGGTTTGTGTCGATGGAAACCAAATTTGTCATTCTAGTCGACGGTCATACCATTAGCATTGACAGTTGATTTTCAAAAGAAACAAGCACATTTCCATTAGGTGGATTAGGTATGGTAACTTTTAGGTTCTCTCTAAGCATTAATATTTCGTTTAAGATAGACTGAAATCATTAAAAATATTAATAATTCGTTCATTAATAGTTTGCTTACAAACCAATTCCGTGTAGACTTTGTTCCATTTACAACCTCCTTGAAAACGAATACCGTTGTCTCCTAACATGCATCTGTCGCAAAAGTGTAATATGAAATTCAAGCAGACAAGACTTTTGAAGAGACTGGCAAGTGAGAAATCGCGTGGCATTTCTCCAATGTAGAACGCGCATCGAACCAAGTAATAGTGTCCGTTTCGGAATAAAAAGAGATGTGTTATGTCGGTTTGATCTAATAGCATGCATTTTGACCCATTACTCAGGCAGTCAATAAATCAACGACTGCTTAATTAGATGACACAGACATATAAATGACATAAGATAGTTAATGTAAAGACACGGTGGGGAGATATGCCTTTACGAAAGAAAAGAAAAATGAGCATCGGTGGTTCAGTGGTAGAATGCTCGCCTGCCACGCGGGCGGCCCGGGTTCGATTACCGGCCGATACATCATTTTTATATTTAAAATGTTTGCAAAGTCCATTATTTGTACTAGCTCTTTTTTCTCTACTCCAAATATCGTTATTTTTCTATTAGTTGATGCCAACTCTACAACGGAAATTGAAACAGTCCATCCATCAGAAGCTAGGATGTCTCATATTGAATTTCCCTCGCTTCACGGAAACCACGTGGTTGTTGGTAGTAAAATTACTTGGAGCCAAACAGCTTTTCATTACACTGGGACAGATCCTTTACTTCTCCATCAGGAGTTTTTTTTAATTGGAATTGTAGAAAGAGAGTAACATCCTTGTTTATCTTACGTTCAGAGGTTCATCTTTAAATCCGGATGACAGTGCCAATAGCCCTTAATTAATGTAAAACATTTCAGTTTACCGAACCTGTAATTATCATTTCATTTATGACACCAACATATTTGTTTATAGAAATGTTCAAAATTTGATTTAATATGTATGACTGTCTGTAAACCTCGCTTCAAATTTTGAATAATATCGACCAACTTTGCCTCGAATTTTAATGAAATGATTGTATAACCAGACTGAAAGGTATAATACGAAGTAAACAACGATATTGTGTTATTTACAAGTTGCTGCATCATACAATCATTGATTCCTCTCTCTCTCTCTCTCTCTCTCTCTCTCTCTCTCTCTCTCTCTCTCTCTCTCTCTCTCTCTCTCTCATACACACACATTCACACACTGTCACACACACATACTCACACATTAACAGACACACACACATACGCACAAACATGAAACCTACACCCACACACACACACACATCTCTCTCTCTCTCTCTCTCTCTCTCTCTCTCTCTCTCTCTCTCTCTCTCTCTCTCTCTATCCATATATATATATCAAACAAGTGAACATTTTAAAGTTAAAACTATAGTTTATATGATGTACAAAGTATATTTAATGGAATGTATTGTTTAAACTGTATAAATAGAATGCAGAGCAAACCAAACGGCATTTCATTGTATTTACTTTCGATGAAATTTCTGCGTGAACATTAATGTACATAGATTCGTTCGGATCTATCTGTTTGCACATAGTTATGAATATATATATATGTACCTCACAATCTGTTGTAAACCTGGATGCATGTTTGTCTGTCACTATTATAATGCATCTTCAAGTATTTTTACTCTCTTGATGGGCATCTAATTCAGTTGGAGTTATTAAATATATATACATGTATGAATCTGTCTGTCTGTATATCTATCTATCTATCTATCTATCTATCTATCTATCTATCTATCTATCTATCTATCTATCTATCTATCTATCTATCTATCTATGTCCCTAGTCTTTCCTATAGATGATTTTATTTGTACTAGCTGCTAAAATATTTTCATTCAATTGCTATCCGTGCTCGTATTTGTGAATCAGTACAGTTCATGCACACCTAGTACACTTTGAAAATCTTGGTCTTTCGTCATCATTACACAATTACCTTTTCTTCAAAACAAGACAGAAGAACTTCAAATTACATTGTTTTTAACATTCATCTTCCGACTTTCGTCTCCAATTCTTTGTCTATATTTTGTTCAAAGAAGAGAGCTAATCTGAAAAAGCAAACAAATGCCTTTTTCCAAAGACACAAAACGGCCGCAAATGATTATTAATCAAACTAATTTGAATAAATTTTGATCATCTTTGCATGATTTGAGCTCAGAGAATAGGAAGGAACTCTGTGTCAATAAAAAACTGTTTATTTAATTCTAAGTTTTCTCTGAAGATGCTATTTGTTCTGATATATGTAATTTATGGATGACATTATTTTTTGTTGTTTACATATACTGGTTCTCTAAATTCGAGAATGAAACTATGGCATAAGTTAAAAAATTATTAGTAGCGTTTTTTGAAAAAGATGTATTTAACAAATTAATTCTGTATGGGAGGTCCATTCCGGGGAGATTCTCTTTGTTGA
Organism: Unio delphinus; assembly: GCA_029339505.1. Lineage (NCBI taxonomy): Eukaryota > Metazoa > Mollusca > Bivalvia > Unionida > Unionidae > Unio > Unio delphinus. The sequence goes on along the minus strand of JAQISU010000071.1, from coordinate 20,511,264 downwards.
GAATAAAAGAAAAGTGCAAAAATGACCATGCTGATCCATTGGACTATAACGTATTTATATGTGCTCAAAAATTTCACTACATCCTGTGAAGTCGTAAATTGAGTTCTGGGAAGTTAACTTGCATTTAATTATACTTGTAACAGCATCTTGAAAACTTTTTTTGAAGTCATGGAAAAATGACATAATGTGTAACTTGACAAAAACATTAATAAAACAATTCCATAGTGTTCCCGTAATCAATCTGTCAGAATTATTGCATTTACACCAATAATTGACAATGAAGATTTTGACTATTGGCTGTCCCAAACGATTGCATCAACCATTTACTGGCTGTCCCAATCGATTGCATCAACCATTTACCATAGAGCTTAAAATGTATTAAAAAAGGGTGGGCTCGTCCGGGATTTGAACCCGGGACCTCTTGCACCCAAAGCGAGAATCATACCCTAGACCAACGGGCCGCACTTGAGATATAATTGTGCCATTATCCTCCTTATATTTGTCCTGCATTCGAGCTAATTTATCGAGAGCATGAAATCTGTGCGTAGCTGCTATTCAGATCACAGAGTTATATCTTATATATTGTATTACTTATATATTACTTATATATTGTATTACCGATAAGGGTAATTCGTGTTGTCAGAGATTTGGCCGTACTTTGTTGATAAAACATCAGACTCCTGTGCTCAGATCCTTGTATATGAAAAGATCATATGATAGATGAACTCTTCTGATTTCATTTGTTCTTCACCTTGGACAATGTCATATGTAGGAATGTAAATGATGATCAACCAGTTTTGGATTTCATCATTTCGGATGACAACCTATAGGACTGAAATGTAAAAAAAAAAAAAGTCGACAACGTTATTAAGAACAAATGTACAATGTACGCCATACTCTTATATCTACAATTACACCTTTATCCGGAAATACTCTTTAGAGATGACAAGCTTAGGGATGTGTTACGAATGACTTTTTTAAAATGTCAATATTGTCTGTTTGTAAAACAAAATAAGTGCATTATGATTTCTAACATATGTCAATAAACACGATTACGGTTCAACTTTACTATTTTGTCTTTCGATATAAACAACCAGCTTTGTTTTTATTTTTGTGCTATAGGGCACATAATTTCAAGTATAATCTATGTATCATTTTGATAAAGTAAATATCCTTATCGATAGTTAAATCAGATTATTATCTTGAATATACATGATGACTAATGTTTTCAACGATTTGTTAGGGAATCAAAATGGCGGCAGAAGGTGCGCGTGTGTTGCCGTATGGGTATTTGCATGCTTAATCGTCGGTGAAAACAACCCATTTAACGAAACAAGCGTCGTGCAGTTATGTTGACTAGCACACGGTGCAACACTGAAAATGGTTGATTCCACTGACGTGTGTGTGTGTGTGTGTGTGTGTGTGAGAGAGAGAGAGAGAGAGAGAGAGAGAGAGAGAGAGAGAGAGAGAGAGAGAGAGAGAGAGAGAGAGAGAGAGATTTAACGTAGCTTTTTTAATGTTGCAATTTGTAGTGATGTCTATCACTGGGACATCATGCTTCAGATATGTAGAATGATGTCTCCACTCAATCACATTATCGTGTCAACAGGTCGACAAGTTCTATCACTAACCTCTTAATGTTGAGCGCCTAACGAGACTTCTGTTAGTCCTATTTTTATGCGTCTTTTGTACGACACGGCCAATTGCGTATGAGGCCGACGCTGTAACCACTTAGGCAAATCGGATTGACAATAAGTCATCGTGCACAAGTACTCAGGCACAAACAGAGATGTGTAAACAACGAATAATCCTTATTAGATATCAGAATTGTTTCTTATTTGAAACGAATGGAAACAATATGGATCCATAGTTTGAACAGCTGTTATTGATATGCAGATATTTGTGAGTAAAATATATCTTCTATTTTAATATTTCTCCTGTTACAACAATATGTTCTAAAACTAAGTAACAGAAAGAAAGGAAGCCAACAAGTTGTTTTAGATCAACAAATACATTTTAATCTTTAGGTTTTAAAGTAAAAATTTAAGAGTAACTTATAGTGTTGTGAATTTAATGTCGAAAATTCTTAAAAGAGTTATCACAAGTCTAAATGTATGGTGTATTTAGTCCACAAATGAGCATTTTCTCATTTCTAATGAGTCATTTCGTAAATAATCATACCTCCCAAATTAAATCTAAACAATTAGGATCGATTCAACAGACGGGCTACAAGATCAGAATGAAATAATTCTGATGACATCAACCGTATATAAAAACCTAAGACATAATCAAATCAGCCAGAAATGTGTTAAAAGTTCCAGAATATTCTAAATATTCAAATAATATTCTAAAACACAAATATCACTAAGCAAACTTTATTTTTTTTTAATAAAAGTCAGGTAAGCCATAGCTATTCTATCCTCACACAGGGACAAAGGTCAAGCACATAAAGTCCGTTCAAGACTGCAACTATGCAAGTAAAATTGGCAGAAGTTTATTAGTTATTAGTAGACATTTTGATAAGGACATCTCCAACAAATGTATTCCGTAAGGGTGATCCACTCCGGCAATATTAACTTTGTTCAGAAGAAAATAAGAGTTAGAGGGGGTCGTTTTAAACTGATATGTCCTTGCTCTGTTGCTTATATTAGACGCATGATTGAAACTTTTAAAATTGTATTCCCCCCCCCCCCCCCATAAAAAAAATAAGTGTTACCATATTCTGAGATGTATCCCCCACCCATTTGTATCGATTTTCTAAAAGGGTTGCCCGATTCTTTGATTCTTGTACTAGTGGATTAATCTCTTTCCGGAATGCATCTTCACGGCTGGTTTATAGCGGAATAATGAAATCATGAAATTATATTAGGTGAATACAGTTTGCACGTGCATTGGACTTGATACAAAACATTATTTCAAGATAATAAATCAATGAACAATGCCTGTGACCAACAACAACATCAACAGCAACATCAACAACAATAATAATAATCAAAATAATAATAATAATAATAATAATAATAATGCTTCATTCAGTAAGTTAGGCCACCGGCCCATATTACAAAACTATAAGATAGTGTGCAATGGGGTTTAGAGAAATTAAAGGTGGTGTTCAACATGATTGTATATACATAATTTCCTATTAATAATTAATGAATGATATTTTAAAGGTGTTTACTACCACTAAGTGTATCATTCCCCACTCTTACGAATTAGCAATGGCTGTCTCAGACAAAAAGCTCAAGTGATTTAGTAAAAAAGATTTCTTTTAATTAATATATTATTATAACTTATGAGGGATACAAATTTTCATCAAATGAATAAAGATAATGAACATCATTACAGTATTTCTCAAATGGTCGCACGCTGGACAAACACACAAACAAAATAGAACTCATATTCTACCAAATAAACATTATTTGTCCGGTATAATGCACGTACTTATTATCTCCTTCAGTCGTACTAGGCCTACATGTCTCTATTTTCATAATTAGCGCTAAGTATCTGAATTTAGCGAATTAGTCCTAAATAAATTTCATATTCTATATGACTGTTATGTATCTGGTCCTACTTCAGTTTTATACGTACCATAATACATATTCACTTAAATTGTTAATGATGCTTTGCCTGTTTTGGAAAGCCGAATCTTGACCATAGCAAGCAACTGGTTTTTATCACAGTATAATAAATTTTAAAACATCATCTACACAAAAACAGCTAGCAGTTTTTAATAATTTAAACTCCTTGTAGTAGCTTTCTTTGCTTGAGCCGTTAGTATCAATTTTGCATTTAGTCCTAGTTTCCTCTGACCCTTTCCACCCCATTTTTTGATATTTGGACATTCATGTTGGGGTGTACATGAATGTCCAAATATCAAAAAATGGGGTGGAAAGGGTCAGAGGAAACTCGGACTACTTTGCATTTTGTTCAAACCAACTTCTAAGTGAAAAGTAAGCCCATGCACCTTTCGTAAGGCACGCATTTCATTCGTCTTTCTTTGAAAAGACATACCTCATTTTGCATTGGATATCCCCCATTTCTGAAAACATAGATTTTAGCTTTAACAATTTAAAAATTCGGCTCTTAATTTTGATAACCTGGTGCAAATCCATCTTAAACCGTCAACCGTTGTCAACTGTCCCAGAGATGTCATTGCTTATTGCATTATTCAACGCCTAATCAGTAGGACCACCGGAAAACCGCACATAAATAGTTAATATTATCAAAGACCAGAATATCGACGTTTTCTCCCTGACAGAAACATGGCTAAAAACATCATGAGATGAGCGCAAGTGCGCGAATTTAACACCCACTGCTTAATTCATCAAGTCGTTCCCCCGCAACTCTAGCGGAATTGCAATTGCTGTCATCCCAAAGAATTCCATGTTAACGTGTCTTAGGTACAACACAACCTTCAGTTTCTGCCACACATCGTTTGAATTAGTCCAAACAAAACTCACACTGAAACAAAGGTCAGTTCATTCTTTCTGTCTCTACCGCCCTCCTCCTAGTAGACAAAACAAGCTGACTGAATATCTCTTTTTGGAGCAGTTTCCGAATCTTCTGAAGTATGGAAATTCGATAGGTGGCAACCAATTATTCTTGGAGATTTCAACTTTCACTTTGACTGTCCTGGAAACCCATACACGTCAAAACTCCTAGATTCCATTCATGTGTTCAACCTTAGTCAATTCACTAACCTACTCATAAACTTGGTCACATTTTAGACTGGATTCTTCATAGAACTGATGATAATATTCTGCTATCCACCTTTGTATCCCACGAACTTGCATCAGATCACCTCTGCATTATATGCCATCTGAAGTATCAGTCCCTAACACTACACCTTTATTTGCGACTAAGAGAAACCTCCGTTTGATAAATAGAACCAAACTAATGCATGACAGCAAAGAAAACCTAACAACTTGCTCACCTCCTACAGCAGAACAATTCGATAACTGCCTGTGTCCATTGCTTGAAAAACTTGTTTACCTCCTACAGCAGAACAACTCGATAATTGCCTGTATTAATTGTTTAGAAAACACGCCCCAGCCACTAAATGCAGAGTATCAATTTTATATTTAAAAATAGTGTTCTCCGTGGTATAGCAGTGTTAGGGACCAGCTTCGCAATAAAAATGACATCGCCGAAAAGCAGAGAGGCTTTGGCTTTCCACCAGACTCACTATTCATAAACAAATTTATGAAGCCGCTATGAAGAACGACACAAACATAGTTCATTTAGCTAAATTATCCCACTACAGTACCAAGATCACGGAGAGGTTCAGCTGCAAAGGGCTCTTTGAGATAACTAACAAACTAATGTCAAGGAACAAATATAAATAACTTCCAACTACCTTCTCTCCAGTAAACCTTCCGGACCTATTTGCAAATTTCTTCCGTGACAAAGTGCAAACTATTATAGATACGCTTGACAACACAATTTCAACTGACTCGATGTCACCATGCAGTTACGATACAGAATTTCAGCGAAAACCATTAGATGCATTTGAACCTGTCTCTATGGATTTAGTACGGAAAATCGTGATGAAAAGTGCTCCAAAGCCATGTGCACTTGATCCAATTCCAATATCACTGCTGCTTGATTGCTTAGACCCAATATTGCCTTCACTAACTGATGTTTTTAATATGTCTCTCTCATCCTTGGAATTCCCATCATTTTCTAAAACTGCTATCGTAAAGCCTCTGCTGAAGAAACCAACACTTGACCAAAACGATTTAAAGAACTAACGCCCAGTTTGTAATCTCCCGTTCATATAATAAATCTTAGAAAACATTGTTCTAACCCAACTTGTATCTCATTCGAGTTCAAACAGTCTTTTAGTAATGTACAGTCTGCATATCGCCCTTGCCACAGTACTAAAACTACTCTTCTGAAAGTATTTAATGACATTCTCTCTGCTTTGGATAGCGGAAAAATTACAGTTCTTACCCTACTTGTTTTGTCTGCAGCATTTGACACAATAGACAATGATATATTACTTCACAATCTCCAGCATGTATTTGGCATTCAGAATACGGCCTTACAGTGGTTCAAGTCCTACATAATCAACAGGACACAAATTATATCTGCAAATGGAATAAACTCAGCCCCAGTTCATCTATTGTATGGTGTTTCACAGGGGTCTGTTCTTGGACCTGTTCCATTCATTCTCAACTGTTAAAGATCATCACCCAGTGTCTCACCAATTGTACGCTGATGACACCCAAATATACAAGTCTAGCCACCCAACTGAAGTTGACGCTACAATCCAAGGAGTAGAGAGGCGCATTTCTGATGTGAAATCATGTATGACATGTAACAAACTGCAGATGAATGATGATAAAACTTAGACCATTCTGATCACAACACAAAGGCTTTCTCATTCACATCCTTTACCTCAAACAATAAGTATCAGCAACACCATCATTAAATTCACACAGTCAGTACGAAATCTAGGTGTTATCTTAGACAATATTCTCACATTGCACCAACATGTCATGAACATATGCAAGGCTATATATCTTGAGCTTAGAAGCGCCAGCTCCATTCGCAAATATCTTTCAGTTGATGCCACTAAAACACTTGTGTGTTCATTAGTACTTTCAAGACTGAACTATTGTAACTCAATTATGTCTGGTTCGTCATAATATCTATTCCAGGAACTTCAAAAGGTTCAAAACACAACTTCTCGGATCATCTTTAGAGTACCACGATCAGAGCACACCTCACCACTGCTCTGTAACCTACATTGGCTATCAATTGGATACAGAATCAAACACAAAATGTGTTCTCTGTGCTATGTTTCAATGACAGACTCCAGTCCAACATACCTATCCGGCCTCACCCATGTATATACACCAGCAAGATAATTACGCTCCTCTTCTGACAATCGTATACTCATTGTTCTCACTAAAAAAAACGAAGTCATATTGACATACCAGGGCCCGGCGATGTGGAACGAATTACCCATTGAAATCAGACACAAATTCACAGTGGTTCCTTTCAAGAGTGCTCTTAAAACTCACCTTTTTCGACTGTAGGAACAAACTTAGAGACCTAATAACGTTTTGTATTTTATATGTATTCAGCATGTTTTAATGTTTCCAATTTCATGGGGGGGGGGGGGGTCTTTCTGTAGTTTGGTCATATTATTATAGATGGTGTAGAGCTTAGAGCTTTTAAAGATTAGGCGCTATACAAAGTCCTCAGTAGTAGTAGTAGTAGTAGTAGTAGTAGTAGTAGTAGTAGTAGTAGTAGCAGCAGCAGTATTATTATTATTATTATTATTATTATTATTATTATTATTATTATTATTATTATTGGCTCTAGTGAAAGTCTAGGGTAGCTAACTCATTTCGGACTTATCGTTTCACTCCACTTAATTCCCTTACAAAGATCGATTCAACCAATCAAAGTATTTATCGATATGACGTTGCCTTGCAAAATGGCTTCGATAAAATGGAGCAAGACATAGTTTCTAAATGACCTTGATAATTATCTATAGCGTATATTTGTATTGTACGGGTAAGACAAAACGATCATATGGCGTTGTTTTGGTATAGTATAGTTGAAGAATAGATCTTAAGTACCTAAAATAGCTTATAAAATGGATTTTTATTTGGAATGCCCAAGGCGTGAAGCCATGTTTGTTCTGTATTTTTCATTAATTTTTGACATTGTGGATGAAAGTATTTATCTCATTTCGACACTTATTTACATTTTCGTTGTTTTTTTATGTCGTCAATATTCGCTGTTTATCAACAATTTGTACTGAGACAGCGTGCTACGTACCATAACAATACAATTTTGATACAAAACATAATTTGACATGACGATTTCCTTAAACGTCATTATGTCAATGGGGCGTTTGTAGTCTGTTTTAGAAAAGTAGAAACTAGATTGAAATAAACTGTAGATTTTGGCATGCAAACAAAAGTTGCGCATACGACGGCAAATATCTTGACAGCACGATATATGTACAATCTCCAAATTGCATAATACCTAACACATGTGAACATGTATTTTAGACATCATAGGTGGAAAATACCACTACTACTATTTATTATTATTATTATTATTATTATTATTATTATTATTATTATTATTATTATGCTAAAGTAATAATAATTCAGGTTATTTTAAATAATTTTATCATGTGAAAATTATTATTTGAATAACTTATTCAATAAGATTGTTGTATCCTCCAACATTTAGTTGCATTATGCAGCACTCTTGTAATTTCTACAGTTTTAATAATTGTACATATAGATTGCCTTAAGTTACATTTTTTTTCTGAACTAATACAAATATTAATATAATTACACTTGGTAAAATATAACCCTGACACATCTTTGCACACTTTTGGAAATGCACAGTGATGGATCTGGACTTGGGAGTGTGTTAAAACTTCCCCTTCAGTGGAATATAAAGACCACAAACAAGCTTTAGAACATTAAATCTATCAATGGACAATGCTATTCCTTATAAAGCAGTTGCAGAGATTAGATGGTGTTATGCTTATTGCATATTTGACTTGTGCATTCCTCCCAAATGGTGAACCTCACAAAGAGTCCATAACTAACGCATTCTTGTTTTATTTTGTGAGAACGTTCTTTGATGTGAACTCGGTTAAGAAACTTTATGTTGTCCAAGAAAATCATGAACTTTTTCAGGAAATTCTAAAAATTTTGATATTATATTTTAAGGATTTTATATTTTAACTTTATCCTTGATTTTATCATGTTTTGCATGCTTGCATTTATTTTGGAATGGTTTACAATTCTAAGTTTTTATTGCAGTTCCAAATGTCTACATTTTGAGAGTGACCTTTTAGCCTGTACATGCCACTATTTTGCTGATGTGCTATAAAATCCAGTGCATTAATGTTCAATTCTTAATGATGAATATTTTGATTCATTGCATATTAAAAATATTTTTTACATTTAAAAGAATCTGTATTTCTGCATTTGCATTTATTCACAAAGCCAGTGTATAATATTAAAAACAAAGTATAAGTTATATTACTGATTAAGGAGATAATTTATGATCTTTTTAGGAGATAATAATATGTTTTCATATGCTGTTTTCAACAGTGATGAAATATTTTCTGTTGAGCATTCAGGGACAAAATCTGAGACTTTTGCTGGGCAAGCCCATTTACTTGTTAATTGTCCAGAAGTTTATAGGAAGTTAGCATGAAAAAAAAACCTGGCTTTTGGTACAATTTTATGAGTTTTAGTCATGGGAAATGAGAAAATATGGGGATTTTTCTTGCTGTGATGATTGTCATTTGCATATGACCATTGCTCTTTTGTCCTAAAATATTCTGAAGACAAAATACGCACACTAAAAAGTGAAAATTGTCAATGTCACATATTTTACCATTTGTTGCCAGTATCGTAACTTAGTCTTAAAGATGATGTTAAAACAGACGTTAAGAATGCATTAGTGTTATTAAAGGACTTTAAAGTACGGTCTTTAAATCTGCAGGCTTAAACATGAGTTAGAATAAGTGTGAACCCAAAAGATGTTTGTTGCATTTTGTATATAAGCATATTGAAGATATCAGAAAATACATCAGGTCTGTTAGAATTTACTAAAGTCTCTGAGAACATTTTATTAGGTCGTACAGATGGATAGTTTTAAATATTACAGGCATGGGATAGACCCAGGAGAATGTCACAGTGTTGAAAAGGAAGTAGACAGTGTATACAAGATGTTACAGTAGCGCATATTGGCAGTGGAAAAGAAATGAGAGCAATGGCATTGCATATTAGCAATCAAACTGTTTAAGGAATCAAGAGGTTTTCTACACATTAATCCTGAACTTTTCAAGCTCCTGATTGCAAAGTGCCTTCACCCAAATAATTGCCATTATGTTGAGAGTATTAATTCAAGTACATGAACTCCATTCTTATCTTTTTTGGTAGGCACAATATTTACTCTTAACTACCTGATAAAGAAGAAGCTAAGTTATGGACTTCTTTGAACAAGCAGGCGGTGGAGAAGTTGGCAAGGGAGATAACTCAGTAATGGAAGAACATATTTACTCCTCACAATTATCTGAGTTTGTTCTGAAGAGGTTGGCTGACCTTTGGAAGGTTGGGAAGCTGTGTGATGCTGTAATAACTGTAGGAGTCCACCAACTGAAGGTATAATTTTGTATTCTTTATCGTGCCTGTCTTATAATTCAATGGGGAAATGTAGGTTTCTCTTTATTAGGCAGCTAAGGAGATTTTTTAGTCATTGTTGTCAACATTAATTACAGTTGTATAAAACTTTTATGTTGAAGTTGTTGCTCGACAGATATAGTGGTACATTATAGCACAGAAGAGTACAGATGAGACACTCCATTCCATAAAGCTTGATCGTAAATGGTGATTTCTTCAGGATTTGTTATACAAAGGAGAAATTCCAACCTGAAATTTTTAGTTTTGGTGTGGTGGCAGCTTTTCTATGAGAACAGTATCAATAAATAGACTCTTTATAGTTTGCTTTAAAAAATGTGTGTGTGTGTGTGTGTGATAATAAAAAAATAACTTTTAAAGTTGAAACTTGCAGTAGTTTATCTTCATTACTGGGGCCAATAAAGTGTTAGAACAATGGCGCTACATCATATCATGGCTAAAAAAAAATCAAAATCCATGGTTGCCCAGGAAATTATTACAGTTGCAGCCCTAAAGATTGCCATGTTTAAAATTATTCAACAACTTCAGTTGTGTATGTCGTTAGTCTTAAATGGATGGAGTACTTTTAACTCTCCATCAGTCCTGCTAATGGAAGAGTACCATGCAAGTTTAAAAACTCATTTAATCTATTTAAGATTAACAAATAAAAGATAAGCATATTTATCCATATTAATGTTTGTCTGAGTTTACATCATTAAATTACTGTGGTCCAGGGTCTGGGCTTGATTCATTTTTAAGACATTAGTACATCAGACCAGTCATATTCTTGATTGCTCTTTGAAATGGAAGAAAATGTGCTTTTTAATCCTTAATACATCTGAAATAAGTCATAAAAATGCACAGATGCATGCAGAAGTTACATGATAAAAGGAGACTGGTGGTTTAAAGTACTGCTGAAATTCTGCAAATTTATCGAGAACTATGCTGATGGCCAGTCTATTTTTGACCAGTTCTAAAATAAATCATCAATAGCATTGACTTACAGTATGTTCTAGATGCTATGAGTTTGTTTAGGCATGGATTTACTGACCAAAAGCAAGAATTGACCACAGGGAATTCATCTACTGCAGCATGTGTTGCACTACAAGGCTTAAATGATGAATATTATGATTCAAATAAACATATTCTGACTTATGGTCAATGGGAAAAGACTTTGCCATGGCTTGAGTATGATAAACAGAGGTTATTTATGTTTCGGTCAGCATGTATGGCATTTCCATAGTCAACCAGTTGTTCGAGTGCCTTAATCAAAGGCACATCCAATTTTAGAACTGACCCATTGATAGTATGTGAAGAGTGTATTACTTGAACCAGAAAGGCTATTGCTAGTAAATAAAATATACTCCTCTTAGCCATAAGATCTTGATGCCTAAACATTTACAAAGCTAAAGTTAAAGGGACCAAATCTATCTGATTTCTGACCTGATAAGATCATTATATAATGCCTGCATTCTTTGAGAAAATACTGCACTTGACACATACACTTCAAAGATCAAGGCAATGTTCATCTGAGGTTGAGCAATCTGACAGGTCATCAGTTTTGTCTGACCTTTCCAACCCCATTTAAAAAAATTTAACAACAAAAATGTCAAAGTAACTTTTAAAAAATCAAGGTTGGAAAGTTGCAATGAAAGTTGAATTTCTGCCAAGTGAATCATTACTTTGGGGACGCTGACCATATATAAATTGTTTTGTAAGCTGTTTTTTCATCTGTTTCACAGAACAAGCTTTCAATGGCAAATGTGTTATATTTTATTATGCATTTGAAATTTTAACTGATGTTGAGAACTTCTAAACTTGATGTTTTAGCTAACTAAAACTTGGATTCAGACCCATCAAAGACATGATCACACGATTTGAAAATTGCAAAATGTTAAGCTTAGTAATATGTTTATATGATTGAATTAGCAGTTAAGTTACATAGTTGTTTGACTTTTGAAGTTTGCAGTAATTTATTATTTTTGTCTTCTGTATTTTGTTTTTTTAATGCACTGGTGTAATTATTCACACATTCCTTTTTTTGTTTTACCAGTCCTTGACTTTTGTGGATGTGAGCAAATTGGGGTCATTCTGGTACTGAACCAGACGGTCAGAACTGAAATGTTCAAGCCCTGAATATGGTTCAGGTTCTTGTAAATATGATGCTGGTAATATCCATTCAACTTGTCCACCAGGGTCACAGTCCATTCAGTTTTGTAGTTATGGTTTCGGTTATTGCCTTTCTTTTGCCTACATCTCAACATTTCATAAACCCTTTTATGGATTTTGTTCATACTTGGATGAATCATTATGAAGAAACAATAATTCAATCTGCAACATGTATGCTCACCAGTTTTGATCATCGAGTTAAGGTTAATCATATAAATGTGTGTTATTGTTTTGGATAACAGATTTTCAGGCTGAAACAATTCATTCTGCAACACATTAATTTTCCCCTTGACAGTCACAGAAAATGTATGGTAACTTCAGTTTTTCTTAATCTTCTTATGTTTCAGAAACTTTTTGATTTCAGTTGTTCAGCTTTAGGATTAATCTTTTTTTTTTTAAATTGTCCAGCTGAGACCATATATTCTACAACACTGAGGTCAAGGTCAAAGTCATGGAAGATTTGCATTCAGTTGTTGATACATGTTATTTACACCTACTTAGAATGAATCATTATGGATCTCTGTCAGTTCATTCTGCAGTATGCATGGTCATCCTTTTGACATAGAGATTTTACAGCAATGATTTGACTATGGGCTTGTCATGTCAGCCTTGGTTTTCTTTTTTAAAGGATTGAACTGATATAATTTGCTATCATTTCCATGGTCACATTTTAGGTTGTTTGCTTTTTATTAAAACTTTCATTAGAATATATGCTTGATCATGTGTTAGAAAAGTAAGCTGACTACCTTGGAAAGTCATGTAAACAAGGTCAGATGAAAGTGATAAACTGTAATATGATAACAAATATAGTTTTTAAGTATTCCTTGTTTTACGTTTAAAGTTAGACTACTCAAAGTGGGCAGATTATGTGTGTATGGTAGAATGGAAATTTGCATTTTTCTAACAAAGAACAGCTTTGATTTTTGCTTAGCTGCAAATTTAACATTTTTAGCTCACCTGTCCAAAATGGAAAAAAGCAGCTTCATTGTTAGCATCAAGATGCACGGCTAAAAGCCAATACATATGAATAGTCCCACTGCATCTCAGCCATTCTCCCTTATTTATTAGGTCCTAGACAACCACTTGGATTGGGTTTTACAGCACATACCTACAGAGAAAGGGGTACTGTGTATTTTAGTTGTACTTTTTTGGTCAGAATTTTGCATTTAGCTCAGGCTTTTTCACACTGCCTAATACTAAGGTACCTGGAATCATGAAACTATGTGAGGGGATGAATCTTGTGTAAAAGTGAGTTACTGTGACCCATATTTCACACTTCATTAACTTTAGGGGTTTTTTAAATTTTATTTCTTAAGCTATATACAAGAATCATCAAACAGATGTATCTTGATACTGTACCTCATCAGAAAAGTTGATGACTGGCTCATATTTCATGGTTCACTTCTACTCAGTGTTCATGCAAAGTCACAAACCAGGTGATTTTATACCTTTCTGTTTTTATGACACACAACAAAAAAGCCATTGCAACCTACATGTTACATTGTACTGGGTTATGTTATTGTTATTTATACTGAAATCATGAAACTTTGAGATTATGCATTTTGATAAGTACTACACCCTAAGTTATTGCAAAAGAGATATTGGAGAGCTATCTTTCATGCATCAGTGACTTTGTTGAAATTTTGTGTTTAAAGGGCACAAACTGGATGCTTCTGATGTCACAATAATTAAACTTTATACTTGGTTGCATCTGTTATTACTACATCCTTGTAACTAAAGAAGAGTGCTGTTACTTATGTACTGTATGTTCAGTATCTGTTTAGTTTGTGGCTACAGATTTTGTTCATGCTACATACAGCACTTTATGACCAGTACAGTTGGAAGGAAGAATAAATATATTGTTTATTCAATGGAAAGCTTCCAGTAAACCACATATCATGGCAGCTTAGGCTTATCCCAGTCTGCTAGAAACCATTTCCCCCTGCAGACTTGTGGTCCCAATTCTCTGGGCCCTCAATACTAGTAAACCAGTACCATCCTTTCAACCAACATCAACTACAGCATCTGGGTTATACATAACCCTGCTGAGTTCTACAACTCCCCTTAAACAACTCTACAGTTGAAGATTGCTTCTGTAAAGTGGACATCTTCCTGACAAAACTCATCTGTATTGTGAATACACAGAGAATTTAGGGCTACAGTTACCCATTTCAAATCCACAACCAGAGATCTTCAGGCACTTATGTTTCATTGTCTGAATTTTCTGTGTGCAGAAGTTGATAAACCAGGCTCAGTATTTTTAAATAGCTAATGCTAAAACTAAACCACTCTCAGGTAATGCTGTACACCGCAACAAAACGTGTCTTCATTTTCATTCATATATAATGCATAAACATTTCACTACACACAATTCTGTGACATGCTTACTTGCTTCTTTTTATTGTGGACAAGATAGTGAGGTTTATAGTAATGCCATGAGAGTTCAACAAACATGAAGGTCGTTATATTTTCTTGGGTTTTGTCTGCATGTGCAAGGTGAGACATTGGTATTACTCTTCTGGCAGCAGTGATGTTGTCATCATCAATAATGTTAAGTTTATGTTAAAGATTTTCAAGTCAGATGCATGGGGAGACATCAACACTTAGATACATGTAGACATAGACAAGGCACCATGTTCCTTGGAACACTTTTTTGTCAAACCTTTATTAGAGGGATGTGAAAGAGCAGTCCCTTTTTAGGCAGTGTTATTGTAAACCATTTGTTAAGATTTTAAATATTGGCTTGATATACTGGACCTGTTAAAACTATCCATCTTTCAGTCTTGAAGCACCACACGTTTTGATAAAATATTGTGATAACAACATTGTTTTTTAAGTTAGTAAAAACCAAAAGCCAAGAGTATACCAAAGGTTTTATGATTTTAATCTTATGCTAAGCTGAGTAACAAATTGTCAAAACTTTGGGGGGAAATTTCTTTAAAATTTGTGTATAATAAGCTAGCTGCAGCTATGTACTCATGCAGATATCTTCATCTTTTCAGGTGCACAAACTCTTGATTGCAGCCATAAATCCGCTCCTCTTTCATAATCCAACTGACTATGAAAGTGGCACAGTTCTCCGTATAGATCTTCCTTCCAATATCAACTTTGAATGTGTCCAGAGTTTCATTGCATACCTATACTCGGGCAGAATCACACTGACCAGAAATAATGTCTCAGATTTGCACAGAGTCTCAACATTTTTTAATCTAGAAGACCTGAAAAACTCCTGTCAAACGTTTCTTCAAGCAATTCAGGCTACAAGTGCAGAAAACATCAAGAAGAAAGTTGTAATAGGTGAACCGAAGAGTTTGAACTTTTGGGGTGTTGAAGTTAGGGAAATGAATTCTAACATATTGCTCTCAGGAGATAATGCAGAACAAAAGTTGGCAGATACTTTGGAAGTTGAACAGCAAAAGACGTTTTCAAATTATACAAATCAGGCATCCCTTCCATCATTCAGTTCTCTAGCACACAAATCTGAATCTAACATGCCAGTAAGAAAGAGAGGAAGAACTAGATGCAGTCACGACCAGAACATTGCAACAGCAGAACATGATCTTAGGCATAATCTGCCTGATGTTCAACAAAATTTACACGAGGATACAAAAGTATTGAAGGAATTGTTTGTGTACAGTGATAAGGAAAAATCCATTTTATCACTACCACTGGAATCAAATTTTGAAGAAAGTGCCTCCAATGTAAATTTTAATGAACTTGTATCTAGTTCAGGTATTGACGAAGGTGCATCCAATGATGAAATACAAATATCATACTCCACGCAACCTAAAACATACATGTTCACACGCTCTATGGGAAAGAAAAAAGAAGTGCTGGTAGACTCAAGTGTGAAGATGAAGGGAAAGTATGACTTCAAGAAGCAAGCAGACAGGGAGTTGAGTTCTGCAACCACCGGACAGATAAAGAAGGGGAGAGGCAAGGGTAAGGTTGGGGTAAAGGACGAGTCATTGGAGACTCAGTCAGAGTTTACGACAGTTGATGTTGCCTCTGAAATGGAAAGTTTGATGGAGAAGGCTGTAACCGGAAAAAGAGGAAAATCCAGGTAACAGCCAAAGCGAAATCAATATATGAATTTCTGGGGAAGCTATAAATTGAGATGAGCCTCTACCATTTTGTAAGTGAGTTGCCTGTCAGTCTTAAGAGAAAAAAAATGTCATAACATTTGCTTAAAAGAAATCTTAAACACCAATGAAATGTGCCATTTTCATTTTGAAGTTGAAAGTCACTGGTAAATTTTTACTAATATTAAGCCACATCCATTTGTAGGTATCTCAGCTGACTGATTGTATCGAAGCTATAAATTTTGTGTATAAAGCAAAGCATGGGACTGGTAAATGGGGAACAGTGCTATTTGTTTTCCGTATTTCATTGGTTACCTAAAATTACTATTAACTTGTCATGCATGAATAATGAGCTATCCCTGGCTCACACATCACTAGTTAAATATATTGAGCAGTACCAATGTGATTATTTGACAGTTTAGCTCAGCTAGGGGGTTAGCAACTTATAAAAGCCTCCAATACATTTTTCACCCAAAAGAAACCGAGATAATCACATTGTATCTTGAGTCATTTCGTTGAAAGAGTTTGTTCACGCTGGTGAAATTGATCTATAGAGTGATTGTTTTCTGTAATTTTCACACATCCACAACACTATGCCATGAACTAATCATGAAATGTGAAGCTGCTGTTTTGATATAAAAATTGATCAGTGCCTTTACTTCATTTCTGTTTTCAGATTTGATCTAGAAACATGGAAATTTTTGTAGCTTTCAGAAAACAAACCTATTGAGCATTGGTTTATGGTTTTTATCAGGACCAAAAAAAACATTGGTTTTAGTGAAATCAAATCTTTTTTTTAGTAAACAAAATTTGTCTCAGAATTTTACTGTTTTGAGAGACAAATACCCTTAAAAAATTAGTCAATTTAAGAGATTCTTATACTTTTTTCATTTAAAGTATAGCAGTATACAATTATTGACCTTCATGAATATTAAGTTTTATGAACACATTCATTATCATTGCTTTACTGGCTCATTCAATTTCATTGAGACACAAAAATAGATAATGTTAACAAAGCTGTATTTCTCTTGCATTTGACATGCATCCAGAATTCATTTCAGTTGCATTATGTTTGCATTTCTCATTCTTTTTCAATTACAGTCTTAGAAATACTTCTGCGAAAAAAATTCTTTCTACCATGATAGTGCAGGTTTATACACATATTCATGACTGTTTCAAAATTCAAAACGTATTTGCTAGAGGTAACAGGTATTTAAATTATCTGGTTCCTATATATGGGTGAATTTAAAGCCCATTCAGAAATAACACATTTTGGAGCAAAGCACGTTGTGTATTTTTGTGTAATATTTATCCAATTATAGTAGAGTAATAGTGTATCCACTACCATGCATATTTTGTCCTTTCAAGCTACAAAAGATGTTTGCCATGTCTTTTAGCTTGTCTTAGTGACAAAAGTGCTTAAATTCATCTGCTTACAAGGGTGGATGTCAGATGAGTGTGTTCTCCCCTGAAATTGGAGATTGGCAACAATATTTGTTAATTTATCACTTTTTGTTGGAATAGATATGCATCATCTTCCTGGGTGTGGCTACAAGAGGAACTATGAGTGTGTGCCAATATTATAATTGGCAAGTATTGTCGAAGAAACACTTATTAAATCTGAAATTTTTTATTTAAAAAGAAATACATTATATGATAATAGTATTTATGACGAACATGTAAGAGGAAGATGGAGTTATATTTACTTGCACCAGAGTTGGAAGTTATATTCCCTTACACCAGAGTTTCCAAATATACATGAGGAACTTTTAAGTTATGGGAGACATAAGATGTAGATAGCACATGGTTTATGCATGGATGCAATTTAAAGACAAATAAATGTACTCTTTTACATCCAGCAATAGTCTGGTAACTCAAATCATTATGAAAATGCTATTCAAGTGAGTCAAGAAGGCAGTCAGTTGTGTGTTCATACAGGCTTCACCAGGTCAAACTGGGATACAAGTATTTTTAGTAATAACTAAACAAATTCATCTCTGACCGCCATCCCACCATTGGATGGTGCCATTTGGGTAAGTAGTTGCACTTGTGACCTGTCATGTACAAGGGCTTTCTCTAGTCATGAGTTGGATCCTTTTAAGTTCATTGGATAACCTATTTTATTGAGGATGTTCGAGGCAGCTAAAATATCATCCCATCCTTCTTTGAGTTGTAATAATGAGCAAGATCTGCCTCTTAATTAGCTCAGTTCACTTTAATTACTTGAGAGCACTTAGAGAGAAGACAAGGGTTTTGAGACAAGGAATTAATTCTTGTTATGTGGAAGCTAGTTTTGGCAGTGAAAGCATGGCAGAACTGTAGATAGTTTGGATTGACTGTCTAGGCATGTACCTCACTGATTGTGCTGCTGTAGATGAAATGGCTAGGAAGAAGGTTTTGAACAAAAGTGAATCAAGGGGGCTTTAGACAGTGGTTCAAAAGGCTCTTTGTTCAACAAAATTAGAACCCCAAAGAAGATTCCATTTATACAGTGGCCAAAGACTTGTCACAAGAAAGTTTGTAGGAAGGTGAGAGTGGTTTCTGTCTTTGTCAAAAATTCTAGAACAGTAGTTCTTGCTGTGACGAGAGCTAACTTTTTCTCAAAGAGCCAAAGGAGGAAGTTAGCTACCTGTGGTAACATGGCTGTGAAAAATCTATGTTTTCATTCACATCACTGGGAGAAAATTCCATTTCACCTCATGTCCAACACTTATTCTCAGAAGGTTTCATTGGGGGCTTTCTAATCTTTGGAATCAAAGTGTTTGAGGAAAGACCAGTTGATGGAAAAAAATTGACTATCTTGGCTTTTATATCTGAGACTGGAGAAATAATGTTAGACCTTTGCCCTCCACTTCATGACAAGTAGGTCCACAAGGGGTCAACACAACAATTGCAAATTACACTTACGACAGGTTTGAGTGGAAATGGAGTGAAACGATTAATTGATATATCAATACATTATTACTTTTGCTGGAATGATACACATATTCATAAAAAGGAGAATTAATACAAAATAATACTTACCACATGATATATAAGTTGCTTTTGTCTTCAGTAGTTATGAATAATTATTATTAGTTTGCCTTTTTATTCTTTAAGTATGGAATTCATCTGAAACAGCATTTGCAGTCTTATGCACTCATTTCTATTAGCAAAAACGAAATAGACTATTGAGAATACTCACTTGCCATCTGTAAATTTGTTTTCAAACAAAGTGACATGGTTCATAATTCGCCCCCATCCCCATTTCCATGCTAATTATCTTAACCCAGCAGCATGTTCAGCATAAAGGATACATTCCAACTGTGTTTTACCTGCATAATAATAATGAATTTATTCAATATTTAATGACCAATTTTATGAAACGTTTGTACATAGAATTTGATCTTGTCTGCTTTGGTCGATTTGAAAGCTACACTACAGGTGTATAACACAGTGAAATATGTTCAAATCATATTTGTGGTTGCTGCTTGTTCCATTTGAGGTTAAATAACTACCAATCAGGAATCAGTGTAGCATATTCCCTGCATGACAGACAAGAAATACTAGCAAAGCAATATAGAAACTTCGCTCTCAAGTCCTTGATATATAAAGTACTTAAACAAAGATGCTGTCAGGTTGTGCAATTTGGTGAATTGTGCAAAATATGTACAAATTCGCACACATGAAGAACAGTGATGTGCAAGAACTCTGGCAAATTTGTTGAAAGTCCCACAAATGAAAATGTGATCTTCGAAGTTAACAATTTTTATTTTACTATTCTTGTCGTGACGTGTTCGGGTAGGCAAAAGTTTACATATCTGGGGTCTTCAAGCATGACAAAAATGGTTGTTAAACTAAATTCGTTTGTCACATTGTGCCTTAGAATAAGCATTATGATGTTGTTTGAACCTTCCATGAAGAAAGTTTTGCATATGCGTGTATCAAATCCAGGTCTCCTAGAAAACCCAGTGTGGCTTATTATGTTTCCAGTTGTCAAATACTGGCTGCTGATAGAGATGTTGACAATCATTTTTAAAGTCATGAAGTACATTGGATTATTGTAGCTGGGAAAGTGTTAATGGAGATACCAGTGAGTGATTTTGAGCCTGAAAATAATGTTAAATATGAGTTGGATGGGCAAAAATAGAGGACATGATGGTCAGTCTCCCTTTCAGTAGAATTTTGAAATTAAATGTAGAAAGAGGAGACTACTGAGCCTAATTAAAATACAGACAATTTAAATGTTTAATGCAATTTTCATTTTTTTATCAATCAGTTTAGCCCAGCAAATCATATGCTACAAAACTATATATCCTTATCTGGGTTATGATAAACTGTTTAAGGATGAAAAAAGTTAAAGAAGTAAAGATATTTATTTGAATACGTCTGTCTGCATGGCATTGATAGCCTAAAAACCCTTGTTACGTGCTTAGGCTCGAATAAACAGTAACATAGAAAGAGTGAAAATAACAAGCTTGTAAAAATTAATAAACAATTTATTTAGTACATATATTTTTTCAGAAAAGAAAAATAAACTTACGGTTTTAAGAATCAATTCCAAAATTAATCCAAAATAATTCAAAATATTATCCACTAGAGAAATTGCAAAAGTCCTGGTAATAAACTGTCCAAATAATTCTAAGTTTGAATTCCATCAAAGTATCCAAAATGGAAGACGATGTCAATTGATGAAATCAGTTCTTGTTAATAAAATCTATGAGCACATATTCTTTTCCAGATAAGTAATAAATTAATTCCTATTGATCCAAACGAATTGACACAATTTCCAGTACCAGGTAATTTATAATAACTCAAAAAGACACAACTTAATATTCTAAAAGCCCAATTTCTTCTACTGAATAGCTCGCTCCCAAAACATGGTTTATATCTGTTGTTTTCTTTTTTGCGTAAACAAGGGGTCGCGTGATCTTCTAGAAACTATCAGAACAAATTTATGTTCAAAGAATCACGTACACATCTTATGACCCAACTAAAATAGAAAGATGTTTATACAAACACTCCATTTTGTCATTGGAATCAACCAATCATTTTAAAAGCTTGTTTACAACTCTGAAGCCAGGTCAGAAATGAGGTTAACACCTGGTGTTTACTCTGTAAAGTAAACGTCAACCCCCCCCCCTCTTAATGAACGAATCTTAAAACTTAAAATGCCAAATTTAAATCTAACAAACAAACAAAATAAAAATAAATATAAATGACTTATATCAAATATACGTAACACCCTATACAGCATTATAGAAGAGATAAGAAACCAGGCATAGTAGTCAATAAACTACCGATTCAAGTAAGTTTGTTTTAGTGAAAAATCCTATTTTAGAGCAGATTTATCTGAAAGGTAATATCTGTGATCTCAAAAAAACTAAATAACAGCCACAAAGATAATTTTCCCAGCATCTTCAAGCTGACAAAGCTAGCTATGCATATGATCTTTTAGAAGGAAACACAGAATAATATTCATTTCATAACAGAGGTATACTCAGAAATAATTATTAGATTAATACAAATACTACTAAAGATATCTTTTAAAAATTTTGATTCAGAAGATCTATAAAAAAAAGTGGAGTTTTGAAGCATTGGGTACTCTGAACAATGTGTCCTGTTCCTTCTCCTTCTTTTATGCACTCCCCTTTCGGTGACAGAGGGGAAAGTATCACTTCAGATAAAATCCTAGCAGCATGACTTCTTAATTGTACATGGGGAACAAATTTAGAATTTCTCATTTTTTTGCAGAGATATTTAACTAATCAATCAAGGTGCTGATGGAATAAATAAAATCACCACAGAATCAGCAAGCTGATGTTGTCACATTGTGCAAAATTAAAAAGAAAATTATATAATAGGACATGGTGTTTTATATATTTTTCCTTCTTCACTAACAAATACAAGTATCTAATCTTTTTTTAAAATACATTTGGTAAACATGTCACACTTATACTTTGAATGTTAAGAGATATAATAAAAGACATTATTCATTACTAAGATCTTAAAAGAGAAGCATCAGATATAGCCTTGAAAATACAACCTCTTAAACAAAACAAGTCCACTGGCTGTAATACTGAAACTAGATCTAGCCACAGGCAGTTGGAATGGAAAATTTGCTAGCTAATTAAGAAATTCCAGTGTGTTTTTCACTGACCTTGAAACTACTACAGTTGACCAACCCATGTTGTGGTCTGGTAACCATGGCAACCTTTGAAGTTAAGAGTAGTAATAGAAATTTATGTCAAAAGAAACATTAAACAGTGATGCATTAAAGACATCAATGCAGTGTTCAAGGTTTCAGTGCTACAAGTATTTTTCATTCTAATTTTTAAATAAAGGTACATGTAGACACAACCACAAGCAATGATGTAATGATATCACTGGTGGTTGCTACAGCTACTTAAACAAGAACATGGCAGTTTGAAGAACTGTCATTGTAAAAAAAAAAAAAAAAAAATGTGCCCCAGATCATGATGCAAAATTGCCTTTGACTATGGAACTTTAGGAGCAGCCTGAAAAAATAACTTTCCTGAAATACATTTCCTTATCTTTCAATTTCTGCTCTTCATTCTTTTTGCAATTTTTATTTTTGCTTTTCATTTTCATCCAAATGCAGTTATCAATTTTGTTTGCATTTAATTTGCATTCCACGTTCATTTGTCTAATAAAATGAATCAGGATCTGTATTTTCCAAAACAGTTTGTATTATTAAATTATTTAGTGCAAAACTTTGTAATTTGTTTCAATATTGACAGTGCAATTTCAGCAGCATGATGCAAGAGTAATGTCATTATATCATGCAAATTTCAAGTACTTCTAGTCAGTGCAGTATGTTGAATAACATCAAATCACAGGACCTTGTGCTATCCAGTCAAAAAACAATTCACAGGAAATGATGTAATCATGGATTTTATGATAAGTCACAGTCAGTGAAAGCTATAGAATCTGTACTTAAGAATAATATATTGAGATTAAGTGTGATTCACTGATGGTCATTTTATTTTCATTTTATTTTCACTTTTTATTTCACAGAAGGGTTGTATCCCCAGAACCTATTGTAAAGCAAGAAGTTGTAATGAGACCACCACCCAAAAAGCGGACAAAGGAGATTCGTGAGATGATGGAACATGAAAGTGGGGAAATTGTTGAAAACATAGAGTCTTTCCTTGATAACAAAGACTCTGAAGATAAAACATATATACCATCTAGCTCAGCTGAGAAAGGAAAAGGGACCAAACCACGAGCAAAGCGAAGATACCTTCCAAGAAATAATGCCATCACACGCATGGTTAATGAGGTAGAACAGATGGCTAAAGACACAGGAGGTGATAACAAATTTAAATGTAATCTATGTGGAAATGAATTTATATTTCCCAAAAGGATTGTTTCTCATATAATAAAAACACATGATATTGATTTGGAAGAGGTTATTAAGTACATATTCATCGAGAGCAAAGATGTAATGAGCCCTAAGGTTTGTGACATTTGTGGCTACAAGACAAAAGATCCCAATTTTTACTATATCCATTATCATAAATACTTCCGACATGGAGTCCCATTACCAAAGGGCTGGAAACCATTCACATGTGACATATGTGGAAAGGAATGCTTCACAAAATTTCAGCTTCGAGATCACAAACTGGTACATTTTGAAGAAACGCCATTTGTATGTGAGCACTGTGGAAGTGGATTTAAAAGTAGAACCTCTTTGAATAGTCATGTGTTTCATCGTCACAGTAGTGTGCGTCGTCACCAGTGTAACCAGTGTCCCAAAACATTCAAAACCAGAACACAGTTGTTGGTACACGATCGAACACACAGTGGTGAAAAGCCTTTTCACTGCCCTCAATGTCATTACAAGAGCACAACACGTGGCAACATGCGGCTGCACCTTACAAATCGTCACAAGTTTGATGCCGAGAAAATCAGAGACTTAATGATGCAGATCAAGTGCCAGCCTGGTACCACAGATGAAGAGACACTGCAGCAAACTGTTGATGATTTATCCTTGGAGTCAACAGAGATATCTGTATCACCTCTTGTAAAGAAAGGAAAGATGGGTAAAAAGATGTCAGGTACTACAAGACAAATGATTGTGACAGCTAATCATCGAGGAATGAGTCAGACTATGTCAGAAGATGCAGAAAATTTGGAATACCTTCATATTCAGACAATCAAAAACAAACAAAAAGATTTGAATTTAGATAATACAGATAGTCAGCAAGCCATGCAAGTGATTGGTGCACAAAGTTCAGCACATAAGGCTCTGTTTGTAGATCAGAATACTATATTGAATGGGTCTAGTGGTGATACACAGGTCTTTTTCACTGATCAATCAATTCCACAGCATGTGCGAGTTCTGATTCACGATCCTGGAAACATGCAGGGAACACACGAGTATCGAATCCTATTGCCATCAGACTTTCAACCTTCTGAATCATCAGGTATCATTAGTCTACCAGACACTATTCGTTCAGATCAGCATTTGAACATCACCCAAGACCAACAGGTAGGGGCAGACAATCGTATGATCATACGTGATATCCTCCAGTCATCAGAAGCTAGATCTATCCTGTCAGATGTACAAACACAAACAATTGAGTCACAGGAAATTCATGCACTGGATTCAAGATCGCTTGTTTCAGATGAAAACTTGGTTCAGGTAACACAAAGTGTACTTCCAGATCCTAATGGAATGGTTGTAAACTCCCATCCTCAAGAAAGAGACCAGTTATTACTCGTTCAGTCTCCGACCACTTTCCGTTCAGGACACAGGAGCATGCTTCAAGAAGCCCTTCAAGGCAGAGCAACAGAATCCTCCCTGCAGTCAATTAATTCTGGAATGGCCAATCCTGGACAAACAAAAACTTCCCTCAAACTAGTAAGTGTCCCATCAGCTGCAGACTCCACAGGAACAGGAGCTGTTCCCCTTCACTTTCAGACTGCAGTGTCTGCCAGTTCTAATTCCTACATCTTAGGTAGCCAGCAAGGCAGCTTGACCTCTGTCTCTGGTTCAGTTAATTCCACTCTTCAACAGGATCCCCAGAGCGGCCAGTCAGCAGAAGTTGCATCTGTGACGATCTCTTCAGTGCCAATTTCCAATCAACATACATACGATCAAACTAGTGTAGGTCATTATACAACTGATACTAGTCAGCTCTATCAAAACTACTATCATTATTAACTTGCGGGCTTTTAAGCTTTCATGTCTGTTGTAAATTTATGAAAGCTGGTCAGATATGATGTTGTATTTGGAGAGTGGTGATACATCAAGTATAATCCAAATAAAAACATTTTAAATTTACAAGTATTTGTTTCCAGTTGTTCTCGTCTGTTTTACTAATACTGTTATTTTTTTAAATATATTTGTGTTAATTTTTTAAATAATCTGTGTACTGTCACTTTAAGAAAACCATTATAATATTAGAATAATGTCATTTTGACATTTTACTGGGTGCAATCCACAAATGGCCAACATACACTACAAAAGCAAGAACTAATATCTGAAATGTGGTATTTACAAAATAGTAGTAGATTGATACATATCATGTCTGGAATGCATACAGTCAGCGCCACTTAAATGCATCGATAGCTTCAGTACATAACGAAAGTATGGTCTCAATTTTCCTTCATTAATACGCATAGTAATCAATATCAGATAAACGCATATCGGTTAAAGCATAAATTGTTTAATTGCATACAAATTGCTGGTCTCATCCATTGGCTTTATACGTATTAAACACTGCTTAATTGCATAAACATGGTGCAGACATCTAAAGTAGAGGTCAAGGCTGTATACAGGTAGAAAAGTTTAGACTGCTGCCGCAGCTAACTAATATCAGCTAAGACGTTATTAAAATCTAAAATGGCTAAAGACACATGTAAGATGTTGTCATTGGTGGTTCATTTGGAAGTGATAAAGAAGTTAGATAATAAAGAATGTTGTCAATTGCACAGTTGTTTGGTGTTGACCAAAGTGCTATATCGAGAATTAAGACGATGTTAAATACACTGAAACACATTTATATAGCATATGAGCTTAATTTGTATGATTTTCCATTTTACAAGTACGTTGTAAGTATACATGAATTCCGCTTAAATGCATACTCACTTCATATGCATAGTTGGGTCCGGTACCAAGGCTGTGCATATAAGCGGCGTGGACTACATCCAAAAGATACTGTGTTTTCAAGAACTATCCTGTATAACTTCTATCATTGTGATGTGTAAAAGATCCTAATATTAATGCTAAATATCACTTGACTTCATTATTGTAATCAGTTGGTGGTCCCTGTTTTTCAGTATAGCTCCACAGTAAGAATAAAAGTATACCACAGTATAAATGAGATCACTTTATACTCTGGTACATTATATGGAAGGCTATGTTACAATAGTGGTTATGTTGTAATCAAACCCACAATATCTTCATGTTTATTCTAGGTAAAAATAAAAATAAAATGATTGGTTTTAATCACACATGAGCAAACATTACATGAAATTAGATATGGTCAAATTCCGTGGGATATATTTTTACCTCACCTCACAGGACACTCTATGCAGTACCTGCTTTGTTCAATATCAATGACCTTTTTTGGGATTTTAAACCAAGAATCAAACTTGGTCTTCAGGCAGATCTCCAGCTTTATACATGCAATGTGTATATAACCAGATCAAGATGTTTCGTGCATCACTGTGAACTACCATAGTTAAATGTCATTCACAGTAGTGTTTTCTTATGTGTACATTAATGAACTTGTCTGTAAGTAAACTTCAGTCTACAAGTTGTCTCTGAATCATAATTTTCCAAAAGTAGCTATGTTGTTTCTATTGAACATGGTTAGGTTGCTCCTTGTATCCTTCTAAGCCATCACATCTGATCATGGTGACTTTCTTTTCTTACACCAATGAATTAATTGTTAACAGGTTAACCCTGCCGTAAAATGTTTGTCTTCCAAGCAAAACACCATCTGTCAGTATGCTGAGTTCATGGAACTTGGTCAAGATGTTCTGTACAGATTTTGAAACCATTTCAAGTAAATACTGGTTGCTGTGACCAATATTTAATTGAAACTGTTTCAGAACCATTTCTTCCAACCTCATTATTTATATTTAAATCCAGAGTACACATTTTGTACTCCTGGCAAATTTACATACTATGCATTGTATCTACACGTGTTCCTTGCGTAACTGTGCCTCTCCCCCATGGGAAAATAGGTCACTAGCTTTTTGTGTGTGTTGGGATTTTTAACATAACTTTAACAATTTGAGTGGCATCATACCCACCCTGTCACTTTATCTTGACATCAGGCCAACCAGTCCAAACACTAACTTCCTAATGCTGACCACCAAGCTAGGCAGCTTCTAATACCATTTTTATAGGTCTTTGGTATGGCCTGGTCAGGGTTCAAACCTGTGACCTCCTACATCCAAGGCGGACACTCTAACCACTGAGGCCACTGGAGTAGTTTCACTTTTCTGAACACTAGTTACTTTGTTGTGCACAGGTTATCTACAACTTGCAAGCAAGTTTTGTGGTCTATAAAAAAAAAACCTTGTTAAGAAGTTGTTGCAAGGTTCTTCTACTTTACCAGTTGCAGTGGTGACCATACTGGATGGCAGATCAGCATCATTTGTTTTAGTCTCATGGATCTTGATGTCAAGATGGTCTTGGCCCAAAATTGAAATTGCTGGTTTTTTGTTTGGATATTTTATAGAGAAAGTTTAAATTAACAAATGCTGACAGATGTTAACACCACACAAGTTGCTCAATTTACATTATGGTTTGGTTTGCTAACAGTTATTGTCAACATTTTTGGGTACACCTTGGTAACAGTTTTAAACAGGGTTTTTTTGCATTAAAAGGAAAGCAAAAAACAAGTGGGTCTTAGATTACTCGCCTGGCAGATATTAAACCTCTTGCTTTAGAGCCATTAAGCTAAGTAACTTGGGCTAGCTGAAGGATTCATGCCAAAATTAGTCAAAATGCCCTTGAATTGTTTTGTTACAAAACAAAGAAATTCAAACTTTTCTTATAATTTTAGTAACAATAGCCATCTGTACATTAAATTTGGTTTGATTATGTTCAGGAGTTTTTTTTTTACACAAAATTACTTTAGGATTTTTCACTTTTAATAACATAAACAATATCTAATATCTGCTTATTGTTGTATACAAAATTAAAACGTCAAGGCTAGAATGTGTATTTCTCAAATATGGTACAATTTCTTTTAAGTTGTTATTGAGAAGTCTCTAAATGTGTTCTATTTTTAGTAGCAACAGTCATGACATAAAAATAATTGGTACCAACAAGAAAGGCTTAGCCCATGTTAGCAGTCATGTTAAATTTGCTTTATTTCTACAATGTATACTGTTATTTGTTTTGAGAAAGAGTGTGACATGGTTTCAATTTTATGACTGCCTTTCTCTCTCACTAGTGCAGACAATTTATTTTTTAATATGGTAAACTGTACATTTGAATGGTAAATGGGTTTCTTAATACAGTAAACTGTACATTTGCATAGTAAATGGGTTTCTTATTTTCTAATACACAGTAATACCCATTATTTTACTTTTTTTTCTCCTGAGAGATGTGTGATCCAACTTTACTAAATGATTGGGTGTATTACCTGCAGTTTTGGCAGCGGCACTAGACTCCACCAGACAACACTGGAGTAGGTCAATTCCCATAGGAGAAAGCAACAATAGATTTAGTATATACTTACCATCATGTTAAGTCATACAACACTGGCAAGTGGTGATAGTGCACACTAGAAATAGATATAGCATACCATAGTCATGGGGGAAACCCACAGTCCTACAACAGATCATGTAGTCAACCAATTGGAACTATACAATTTATCATGGGAGTACATGTACTAATATTATATTGCATGGTATACTACATGTATTGTAGAAATAATTGTGAATAATGAATGGATACTAAATCAAAATTTGATGTGTGGCTCCATACTTTTAAAAAGAAATTACATTCAAGAAGGGAATTCCGTCTTTCAATTAATAAATTCCCACAGGTATAATATTTACACCCTTTTACAGATTTTGTGGCTGCTACAAACGATACATTTAAAATACAAAATCTTTGGAAACTGAAACTGAATTTATGCTAAACCAGAAAACAGAATGTCTGTAAAAATAAAGTCACTATTTTTTACTCTCGCAGTTTTTCCTGTTCTTCACATAAACCTTTTTTTATTTTCCATGACTTTATGTAATAATAATACAAAAGTTGACTAGAATGCAACTTTATGAGTTCTAATCCCAAGACTAGCATTGCACATTGATTGATTTAAGCTTTATTCACTGCATATACCAAGCATCAGTCACGAGACATGAAATAGGGTGGTACCGTATTAGAGAAAATGGGAAAGATATAGCTTTAAAAGGATGCCAAATAATGTGCTTGCTTTAAAAACAAAACATTGGGGAACAAAAACTTTGTTAAAACTAAATATTACCTGTTGGGAGCCAGAGTTTGTGGCATCAAAGTCATGAAACATGAAAGAGGGTGGTACTGTATTTGAGAAAATGGGAAAGATATAGCTCTACAATGATACCAATTAGCCTAGACATTCTGCTTGCTTAAAAAAAAATATTTGGGAAAAAAAATTTTTTTTTAAAGCTAAATATGATCTATTGGGAGCCAGAGTTTGTGCAATATTAGACTTTCTGCCATTAGATTAAAAGCAGACCTATCCAACTGCAGTACTGCACAGACCAATAAACTTTCCAAACAGTAAGATAATATTGAGATTTCTAGTAAAAATGGGAAAGACACAAAAATGATGGGCTCAATAAGCAAAGAAATGTCTAATTTTTCCTCTTGAGCAAAATAGACATTGGAAATAATCATTTAAATATTTAAGCATCTGGCAAAATTGATGATCTAAGTGAAACAGATGTGTTAAGATTCAATCGGAAGCAAACCCACCCACCCACCGAAAAAAATAAATGCTTCTTACCCCTGTTCCAGATGAAAACAGAAAGGAATTCCAGGGGAAAGGAAGTAATATAACCACAGAGAGGGTCAGAAAGAACAAATGATTGGGTGAATATAAAAGCATAAATTCTGCATCTCAACCAGAGATTGGGATCATTTGGGACTACTGACCCTCAGGATAAATTTTCATAAAAAATGCAATAATTGTTGTTTTTTTTAATGCCACCACCAGAAGTGATGCCTATACCTTGCTTATGCTAAAGCAGTCAAGACAAAAACTAAACTCTGGAAAACAGAATAAATACATTTACCAATGGCATCATCAGTAACAATTAACATTTTATTTAATAGCACAACTACGCAGATATACATTAAACATTGTACATGCATATAGCACTTTTAAAACTGATAAACATTAGGTTTATGAGTCAGATTGGTGTACCCACACTTAAAGCCACTTATATTCAGCTTAAATATACCCATTGTTCCCTTGAATTTGTGTACCATATATACTCACTTTTAAGACAAGCCCAACTGTAAAGACCAAGATCTGCTGTTGTTTAATGCAATGGCAGATTTGGGTCTGTGAAGTGTGTCGGGATAGATTGGTAAAACAAACAATATAGACGCTGATCTGCAGGCACATTATGGTACAGTAGAGCAGATTGTTGTTTGCTGTTTGACTTATAAGCAAGAAATTTATGGTAGGTAAAGACGTTTACTGGATGTACGCTATGGTCCTGTACTGACAATTTTCATACTACTTATGCTAGTGCCTATTGTGCAGTTCATACCAATTTTAACTAAAATAACTTCAATGGTTTGAGATTTGGCATCCATAATGAAAACGTATGGACATTACAATAGCTAAATTCCAATCCAATGAATGGCATACTGGGAAATCTTGGGGGTCAAAATAAAACAATCATTTCATTCCCTACCATTCCAAAGTACATGTATATGCCACAGTCCAAATGAATTGTTGTGGGGTTTAACTCCATATTTCAGCACATGATAGGCTGTACATGGCAGTCAGTAATAATGGTGAAGGAAGAACCCAAGATAGAACCACCGACCCACAAGAAGCTATTGGCAAGTTTTATCGCATACCCACATTTGCCAAATTCATGACTAGAACCCATGCAGACAGAGGCAAGATGGCAGTGATCCATAACAGAGTGTGCTTTAGACCAGTCAGCCACTCCGGAACCCACAGAATAAATTGTCAGAAATTTCATATATTGGTATTTCTTATTTACAGAGCATACAGGGAAGCTATAGGCATCACAAGTTTTGCTACAGAAATGAAATTGGGTATGGATCGACTGAGAGAGTAAAACATTAAAAATACTAAAACTGAAAATTGTAATGGCAGAAGGGACACTACATCACTAGACTAATGTGTACCAAATTTCTAGAGATATCTTTAACAAATGAACAATTTTCTTTAAAAAAATATCTAACCAAAGAATTGTGAATAACTAAAATTACACCTGGGTCACTAGTTTCACACATGTATTAATATTCATATATTCATAAATATACCTTCAACAGTTCAGGAATGATGTACTGGTGGACAAACAGTTTTGAGAAAATCTTAAATAGAATGAAACTTTTGAGAATATAAAAGACACATCTACACACTAGTCTAAAACAGTGATAACTTGTGTGGATTTAAGTTTTGGCCCAAAAGTGATGATAATAGATCGATAAAGAAGCAGATAAAAACAGTAAAAATATTGCAACTAAAGAATTGTAATTAGAAAAAAGCACATCTACACACTATTTTTAATAGTCAACCAAATTCCAAGGACCTGCACCCTTTCGGTCATGAGTCCAGAACACTAAACACAAAGCCACTGTGGTTCCTCCTAAAATATGGAAGACTACAGGAGGCCTGTTTGTTCTAGAAGCTATTCTTAATTCTAAAAAGATAGAAAAAAATCTTGATTTCAAGAATACAGGTCAGGTCTGTAAGTAGTAGAAACCGTTTTGAGCTAAAAGGTCAAAAGCAGAATTATGATCATATTCTTGTCCAATATTTATTACCTGATATTCATATTTATCATAATCATGATATCATGTCATAACAAGACACATTATTTGCCCATCTTGTGTTTAATACTCTGTGTAAGCACTAGTAGGGCATGACTGACTTAAAAGATTATTGACTAATGGGTCTCAATTACCATGACTTCCAGTCAAGGTTAGTTTGTTTTTGTTTTTTTTTTATGGTTTAACGCCATTTTTAAGCACAATATAGACTATAAATGGCGGCCGTATTATTGGTCAAGGAAGAACCCGGAAAGAACCACCGACCCACGAGAAGCTACTGGCAAGCTTTTCCACATAACTACGTTAGCCGAATCCTAGACTCGAACCTACGCAGACAGAGGTGAGATGGCAGTGATCCGTAATGGACAGCGCTTTAGACCACTCGGCCTCTCGGGGCCCCTCAGTCAAGGTTAGCAATCTTAAACTAAACTTGCTAAGCAAGTGTGCAGAAACAAAACAAGAAAAAGGCAGACTTGCATGATAACATACAGTAATATACTCTGCCATGTGATAGACTTGTATCAAGAGTCCCTTGAAGGGACTGGCATTCTACTTTCCAAACAAGAATTTCCAGGAATTCAAGACCATTTCTTCTTTTCAACTGCAGATCGTTGAAACCATTTCTGATATTCCTAAATGACAAGATTTTTAAATCAGCTTCTGAGGCAGCTGTAAGACTTTACAGCATTAGAAGACTTTTCATGACAATTTTAAGCCAATATAACCATCCATTCTTGAGAATTAGTGGCAATATTTGAATATATTCATTGTGAATGTATGCAGGTCACAATTTCATATTTTAGAACCAACTAGTTATCATAAGCTTTTTCATAAAACTCGACAATATCACAATAAAAATCTAAGGTAGCATATGTATCAAGACTTTCAAGATGCCACCATGATGATCATATCTGATGTTAGATTGGTTTAATTTTCATTCTGGATTAGCTAGACATTGTAAGAAATCTTCTGCTGAAATCTCCATGTTGACAAGAAGTGGCATCAATATTTTCAAGATGGCTGCCATGGTGGTTATTCATGTGGTCAGATCAGCAGCATTTTCTATATGACCAACTAGTTCTCATAATAGTTTAATGGTGAAAACCCACTACTAATATGATTTTCCATTTTGGAAGAGTAGCAACAACAAGATTCTCAAGATAGCTTCCATGATGGCCATACTGGATGTCAGATAGGCACCATTTGCATTTAGTATCAACTAAACATGACAAGTTTTTAAGTGAAAATCTATTTTTAATTTGACTTTGCATCTATGAAATTTAGCAATATGATTTTCAAGATGGCAACTATGGTGACAAAATGAATATTAGACCAGCACAATTTTATTTAAAACCAACTAATCACCATAAGAAGACTTCCAGTGAAAATCCCATGCTGATATGACCTTTTCGTCAAGAGTAACATGGTCAAACTTTTCAAGATGGCCATACTAGATTTTATATATTTTCATTTAGGATGAACTAGACCTCATTAAAAAGTCTATCAGAGAAAAACCCATGTTGATATGGCCTTTCACTTTCAGCCAATCAGGTGGAAAAGTGACAAGCTTTTTAAGATAGCCATACTGGATGTCTGTGTGGCTTCATTTTCATTTAGAATCAACCAGAAATAATAATGAGGACTTTGTATAACACCTAAATCTAGAAGCTCTAAGCCCTTTACAACATTTGAAAACACCTATAACATATTTTTTTAAAACAAAATTCAAGTGAAAACTCCATGCCAATATGATTTCATTCAGGATTTTCTAGATGGCTTCCATGGTGGCCATACTGGATGTCAGATCATCACAATTTTCATTTAGTAAATGATTTTATGACCCTCCATTCAAGAGGAGTAACAAAAACAAGATTTTCAAGATGGCTGCTGTGGTGGCAAAATTGGTTGTCTGAGTAAAACCATTTTCATTTAGGACCAACTTGACCTTGGGGGGAAAAAAGTGCAAAGTTTCATGCCATCTTCCAAGTAGTTTAGGAGGAGTAGCAATAATAAAAATTCTAACAGATGGCCTTCACACAATGGACAACAGGCCAACCCATTAACTTATCTGATCAATGATCATAAAGCTCAAAATAGCATCCTAACAAGATCTGTAGAAATTCCTCATAAAAATGTCATCATAGACCTCATTGTCCTTAATGTGACTAACAGATTATTACACTCACTCTAATTATACTTTAAAATTTAAATAAAATCATTGAATAATATAATATACCACTTTATGCAAGCAGAGCACGACATACAAATAGTATTCAACTCCTTCATGATTTACATTTTATTATGAATGCTACTTTAAGATCCTTCTATACCTAACAGGAACATTATGAGTATTGCAAAAATCCATGAGCATGTCATTCCATACCTTTTTGTAACAAATAAAACTTTAAAGACATTTGCTATAATTCCAATGGTTGTATCAACCTCAAGTCTCTGGTCCTACACTCTAATTTTTAATAATTATGCTATTGACCTGCAGATATTTGTTTTCCAAATCCTGCAGAAAGCTTTATGATACAATGTATACTACAACAGTTTCCATTGAAGTACATTACTCTAGCACATCCAATGTACCTGAAATGCTCCATCCAGACAGTATTAAATCCTTCACATTTTCAAGGTTTTGTATCACTCTGACCAACCATTCTGCATGCAAAGGCTTCAGTGTCTGAATACTGAGATCTATGGACATGTCAGTTTTGTTTCCCTGACCATCACTGCCTTGGGCCGAGTGTAGAAGCTGTGCCACCACTTCATTAGAATACCAGTTCATAAAACTCTCCTTTAGCCCTGCTTTAATTGGTGCAATAACACTGAGAGAGACTGGTTGTAATTCTTCCAAAAAATTGTTTGGCACAAAGACATGATCAATTTTGGCAGTCTCTAAAGTTACCAGAACCTTTTCACTACATATTTGAGGATGGATATGAAATACTGCCATGGCCCTTTTTGTGTCTGAAAATTCCAGATCGGTTTTTGTTTTCTTTGTGTATGGTATCAAGATCTTATTGATGTACTGAATCATACTGTCCTCAGTTGGCTGATGGTTTTCTGTACTCAGGATATCCCAGGTGTCGGGAAAGTCAATGGAACATTCTTGTTTGGCCTGATTATCATAAATTACTTGTGGTGGTAAAAATGTGCCAGATGCTGAAGTAGCTATCAAAAGAGAAACTTTGTATGCCCCATCAAATCTATCATTATCAGCAGCAAGTGTCCAATTTGATACTGGAATCATATTCAGACAAACCTGATGGAAATTTATTGTCAACTCTCTTGGTATCCTCTTTTCTTTAGCCACTGCTTTAACCAGTGAAACAAAAGTTTGCTTGTGAGATTCAAATTCCT
This sequence comes from Unio delphinus, assembly GCA_029339505.1. Classification (NCBI taxonomy): domain Eukaryota; kingdom Metazoa; phylum Mollusca; class Bivalvia; order Unionida; family Unionidae; genus Unio; species Unio delphinus. The sequence continues at coordinate 20,475,481 of JAQISU010000071.1, read as the reverse complement.
GAAAGGGCACAGTTTTAACTTCTGATGATTTTTCTCCAATATTTACAAATCCTAGCCCTTTTAGAAATGAAGTTGCCCAAGATTTGTTCATTTTAGCAATGTGTAAACTATCCAAATTATGCTGTTTTGCAACTCTCTGAGCTGTCTCAATTAGAATGTCCTGACTGATAACACCTCCAGCTTCTTTAATACGATAAATATGATCTGCAACCTCTTGATTCAGATCACCAAGCACCAATGGTTGACCCCTACGTGCTTTTATCAATTCAGTTATCTCCCCTTTTGAACTTTTTAAAATGTCAATGTATTGCTTCTTAAAACTGCGCACAGTGCTTTCTCCCACTGACATGTTTAGTTCCTTGCTATATTTTTTGGCTGCCTTTGTGTTGCCATGTTCAAGGGCATATTTCCCTATCTCAGCCCTTATCTCAGGCGAGTAATGGTTGTTAGTTCTCCGTCTTTTTACGGTTCTGTATGAAGTATCAAAAGCATTTAAGTGCACAGTGTCGGAAATTCCTGCCAAATCATCCAAGGAAGCTGATCCTAGACTCTCAATTCCAAAAGTGTCTCTATCTACACCAGTACCAGATACATCCTGAAATATAAGGGAAAAATGTCTAAGCTACACATTGCTGTCCCAGGTGGTAGAGTGGGCTAATGTATTCACTGACATCTTACCTCTGTCTGCATTAGTCTGAGTCTCGTGCTTGGCCTATGTGGGAATGCTTGCCTGTACCTTTCCACATTAACTATTGGTGGTTTTTCCCAGGTTATCTTGAGTTCTTTCTCTAGGAGATATATTGACCATCATGATCGTCTATTATAAATGATATTAAACAAAAGAATAAATAAAATTCTACTGTCCACCTCCAATATAGAAACATTCATCCCAGTTTCAATCTCAACAATATTTACTGTCAATCTGCCCAAACATTAGGTTAAAGTGTTCTTCATGGTTTTTTGGTTTTTGTTTTAATAATAAATCAAACAACTTCAAGACTGATACAAGATCTGCAATGAAATTTAACACAAATTTGTAAGGTCATGAACAATGTATTGTTAGTTCAAGGCGAAAGCTTCAAACACCAAATGTCATCAGCAAGGGGAGGTAATGGCAAGAGTTTTGTTCTTTTTGCTACATAATATAGAAAAGAAAGATTTTTTTTGTTGTCTTTTGGGAAGGCTTATTTTGGGTGATAGTATGGCTTATAATCCTAATGTTAATGTGATAGGGCAACAAATTCAAACAAGAAAAAGTAGGACCCCTTCAAAAATCAACAAATTTAAATACCAACAAAAAATGCAATGGAAACTAACTTTTCCTGCTATAATGTGTTTCAACAACAATACTTACCCAACAATAATAACTGCTGAAAACTACAACTAACCCATAAATCCAGCCCTCCCAGATACTATTTTTAGCAAGAGCTAAAAGTTGTTCTGCTGGACTATGGAAGGTTGGCTTTTAGGCTGTGGAGATAGGTCCTACCAGATAGAATTAGACCCTTTTGGGATAAGAGATTTTGGAGATAAAAAAATAGGGAATGTGGACTCTGATCTCCATCCTGCAGCCTGAAAGATCTCGGTTAACGAATGGTTCTAGATGAATGCTAAGCTGGTGGCAAACTGGTCTAATCTTCTGAGCTGAAATCATAACAAGTTCACAAGAGCTGGAGTTATTTTTTCTCTATATGCTGAGCAAATAACCCACTTAATCCAGGATGAGATAGTATTGATATATCTTCCTGTTCTGTCTTGCAAGATAGAAAAGGGCGTTATCTCCCTGATTGCAATAGCTCTGTTTTATCAAAGTACCACTTCAAAACCCAAACTGGGTATGTGGCCTGCATCTTATGTATCCAGATGAGACAGAGGTTTCATGATGAAAACACCAGTTACCCATGAAAAGCCAGTTCATGGAGATGAAAAAAGATACCATCATGAGTAAGACCAACCTGTCTTTGCACTGATGGCATGTATTTGTGTCTGCTTCGAAGAGCCAGAAGAGGAAATTATCTGTAGTATAGAAGCATAGAGTGGCAGGATATATTTGTTTAAGCATGTCTAAAGGAAAATGTGCCATTGTTTTCATATGCTTTCAGAGTGGAGGGCCTTTGTCATGTCTGCCAATAGGGCATGTATTTCACTACTTCTGCCTGCAGTCACTAATGCCATCAGGAAGCAAGCCATGTATGAAGGGTGTGCCAGAGATGCCCCTGAAATAGGTTCAAAAGGTGTCTTGTTCAGCTAAGTTACTACCCAAGATATGTTCCACTTGGTCATAGGGTTAATGTTACGAAGATGTATACTCACAGTTGGCAAGTCGGTTGGATAAGTCCTTTTGTCCATTATCATCTCTTCAGTGATGACAAAAGGTATCAGTGATCATGGAATATTCGGTGCTAACATTCTCTCTTCAAAGAGCCAGAAGAGGAAATCATCTGCAGTATAGATGCCTGGAGTGGCAGGATATATTTGTTTAGGCATGACTAAAGGAAAATGTGCCATTGTTTTCATATGCTTTCAGAGTGGAGGGCCTTTGTGCCTGAGTGATTCTCTCCATGAGAACTGTTTAATTCTGAAGGCCTGTTCATTATGATCCAGATGTGCAGGTTAAGTAAATCTAGGCAAGGATTAAACAACCCCAATCATACTTTTTGAGTAGATTTGGAAAAATTCAAATTTTCAAGGAGTTTCCAATGCAAGATTGATGAGGTCATTGATCCACAACTTCTCCTATCTGAGTGGTGCTACTCAAGGGCTGATGTTGAGTTCTAATGGGAGTGCCCTGAATTGGTATATGATGTTGTAGGCGAATAACAGGAACGATCTGGAAGCCTTGTGAAAAGGGACATAAAGGTACCAGTCCACACTGACGGTTAAGTCTCCTTATTGGACAGCAATCAAAACTGCACCATGATGTTTCCACTGAAAACTGGGGGGCATGAATGAATCGATTGAGGTGCATAGGTTGATGATCAGAGAAAGATTGATGTTGCCTCTGGGACCAAGAAATATCTAGGATAAAAATCCTGGATAAACATTAGAATAAATGATTAGACCATCTGGGTGCTTTATCCACTTTGTCTTGTGAGAACTGTGGGCATCGATGGGTGGAGCTTCGATAGGCTGGTTTTCAGAGTATTGTGTCCTACATGTGACCCTTGGATCCTTTTGTTGATTTCCCATACTATCCCTGTATCAAAACTGTGGTTGCGGAGGAGGGAAATTGGTCTCTTTAGTGGCTTGTTTGCAGATTTCAATTTGGAAAAAGGGCAGTGCTTTTAGCTTGGCCTTATTGTAGTCCTTCAGGAACCTGCAGGCAGAGAGCACTGAGTCCCATTGTGCCAATTATAAACTTTTAGCTGTGGACACAACATTGGCCAAAATATGTCCAGTGGCTCTGGTAAATACTCAGGCCATTCTTGAAACCAATTCCTGTGCATGTCTGGAGGTATTCATTGTGGGAGAATAGAAGCTATGTTTTGTGTGTTGGAAGAAAGCCACAGAGACAAATTTCAAGATCAAAGGTATGGCAATAATAGTGTGCACTAACTGCCAAGTGTCATCAAAGGCCATCAGATTCATATGTACAGAGCATGGCTTGGTCATCCCCAATGTGGTGATATCATTGTCAACTGCAGAGTTTCCAAATGAAAGCAAATTCTTAAGTAAAATTTGCTTATCCAAGAATACTTACCCAGTCATATACATTGGTAATATTGGCCTTCTACCTCATGAATCCAGCCCTACTCAACAAATAATATCAGTTAAGATGATTAATTAAAATTTTACCTATAGAATTTCACCATTGAATCCAACAAAGCTAATAGGCTGTGTTGACTGATTCATTTGGGTCTGGTGGCCTTCTGTGCTGCTGCCACTAGACCTACCAGATTCAAGGTTGCCTCTGTGATGCAAAATCTCTGAGATGGAGGCTCGAGAAGGTTGACTCTGCCAAGAGCTTCTATTATATCTTGGGTCAGAATGTTGTTTTTAAATGCGAGGCTCGCAGAGATTGCTAGAAAGTTCTGAGCAGTAATCTACATTAGGCAACTCTGATCTGTTGAGTGCACTAAACATATGACCTAATTCAGAAATGAAGAAATAGCTTGAACTGAAGCAAGATATCCTGTGTTCTGGCTCACACAGGAAGGAAGCGGTGTTTGTGCATGCCACAACTTGTCTCTGTGTGTTTCAATGAGGATGAGACTTTGCTACAAAGCCTGATGGTGTCAAGGAAACCACCCACCCTCCAATATAAACTAAAGTGAGTTTAGGCTGATATAAAATGCATGCAGATCTCTTGCTCTGCATGCAGAAGCTAAAGCAATCAGAAACATGACTAGTGACTTGAGTGAAGTGTAGGCTAGAGGTTAGAATGGATTTGAATCAAGCCATGTAAGACTCAGGATTAGTTCCATCTGGACACAACATTATGGATTTTGGTTGATTGATACTAAAATTGTCTAAAGGATCTGAGAGGTCTATATCTCACCTAAAAATTTCAGCTATGATGCTGGAATGTGTCCATTATCATGGGGTGGTAGCATTTGGTAGAGATTGGGGTCCAACTGCTTTTCCTCAAAGAGCTAGAAGAAAAGTTGGCCAGCTTACCAAATATTATGTTCCACGGGAGAAGGTTAACTTTTCTTTGGCTCTAAATGAGTAAATATTTCACTTTTATTTCAGTTTTTTTTACTACATTAGACACAAGCATAAAATGTTTGTTGATCCATACCTTGGATAAAGCTATCATTTAAATACAAAATCCTCCCTCTCTCTCCCTTAAAAATACAAACACAGACAAAATTAGTAGCTGCTGTAACAATGCATAGATAGTTCCCAAGGTTATCCAGTAATTACATTTCCTACAGCAAAAATCAGATGAGACTCTGGCAAAATGATTATAATTACTTTGAATAAAAATATACTCATATCGAAAGTGTTGAGATAGATTCATTTCATTCAAGATACTTTTCATCCCTTAAACCAATTTCGGCACTCCAGGCTTGCATCGCATTCCAAACAACTGAAATGTTGATCAACGGAACATAAAAATGACTTTAATTCAAGACCACACAACTAGTTGGAAACAAGCAGTGTGCACAAACAGTATGAGGCAGTGGTGGCAATGGAAACCAAAATCTATAGTATACCTGAATGTCCTCAACTTTAACTGGCTGTCCAGAGGGATGTGTTTTAAAGGCTTGTGATACAACTTCCACATTGTCCTGTCTAAAAAATGCTGGATTAGGGGCAGTCTCTGTTCTGGATACTGAAACCTTGGTAGGGCCACCTGCTGGGGATCTGGTTGATTTGCTAGTACTAGCTGTGAGTTTAGCCTGCAAAGTGAATTTCACATTGAAAATACAATTAAATCTGTCTTCATGCCCACCTTTACTCAAATGTCATCTAGACTCAATAGTCATTCACATTTTCCCCTCCAAATGTCCAGAATAAATGTATTGTGCTGATGGTCACCAGCTTTTTGCAGTCGATGATCAAGTATTTCCTAACTAGACAGTGGATTCTTACTGCTCTAGGTTATCACTTCATTGTACTGACTGACCGCATTATTTATGCAAATGATGCAGTTGGTTTGAAAAATATGCATTGAACATTTAGACATTTCTTTGATATTTTTTATATATGACCTAAGTCAGTTACTTATCATTTTAGCTACTATAGCTGTTGTGCAGTTTCACTACTGCTGAGTGCTATCATATCAGTTAATGGAGCTGATTGTTAGGCTGAATACTAAAGCATCATCAAGGCTGACTACAGAAAGTGACAATAAATACATGGTTACATTTATATTATTTCATTGATTTTTGCTGGATTTTAGTGAAATAAAAAACAGCTTACCTTGTATAGTTTCTGTTATTCATATATTTCCACTTTATATACTCCTACATCATATCATACAAGAAATCCCAGTCATTTAAACTGTTTTGAATCCCACAAAAAAAAATCCAATATAGACATATGTACATATAAAAACATGAATCCACACTCTAATTACAAAGATGAGTGGTATCTCTCAAAACTGTCATTATCCACGACGATCAATTATCAATGACGAAGTAATCATGTATATTCCATGATATGCCCACATCACCGTGATGCTGATTTCATACCATTTCATGTCTTGCTTTTGGTCCCCTGTTTTCTTGGCAGAATCATTTGTTTCTTTCACAAGCTTTTCCACCAGACATTCAGGAAAAAAACTTGAGAAAAAAATCTTTCTCATTGTTTACTGGTACAAGCTTGATTGTTGAACCAACATGAGAATCAAAATCATTGATCTCGAACACGGTGATGTCATCACTCATTGTGCAAATGGAACTATGTCTGCTTCGTCATCTGATTAAAAATAACTTGCACCTCGGCAAAAATTATCTACTCAGTTAGGCCCTAGAAAGAACCAGGGGAAACCCAGGTTAAATGCAACTTGCACACAAGCTAATAATCTGGATACAAAGAAGCTAAACATATAGAGTAGCTGAGTATGTGTTCAGGTGTTTTCTTCAACTCAAGAATAACTGTTCCTGTTCTTCGGGGTTTAAAACTGTTTTTTCAGTGCAAGACAGGCTATATAATGCAGACGCTATAACTGGATGACGAAGAACCAGGGAAAACCCTGGTGATAACCACTGACTCTACTGGCAAGCTTTCTCAGATAACCACATTGGCCATGAGCAACATCCAAACCTATGAAAACCAAGGTGAGATGGCAGTGATCAGTAAAGGCGAGAACTTCAGAAAACTCAGCCACCCAGGAACACAAAGAATAACTGAATTCTATACATTGTTAAAATGCACTTGAAATAAGACCCACATTTTAAACCTTACACCATGCCAATATTTATTGGTACATGTATTAGAGCAGAATTTGATGCAGAGATACTTGTTCATTTATTACATCATCTACAACAATGTTCTTGGACACTTCATTATACTTGTACTATACTTCTGAAAACACATTTTAAAAAAAATACACAGATAGAAAGACATACTGACAGATGATGTGACTGATATAAATAACCATTTCTTAACACTGTGACATCCATTTCTGACACTGATGCAGAATATAAAGACATAATGAAAGACAGTGACTGACATCAACACAGAACAGAATTACATACAGACAGACAATATGTCTGTAACTAAACACATCATCACAGTCAAGATACACAAAACTACACCATAAAACCCATACTTACAAGACAGAGACAGTAAGAACAAATTTATTTCAACAATTTAATTTTTAAAAATTATGCTGTCATGTAAATCTTTTATAGAAAAGGTCTATCTATTTTAAAAATGTGTCCAGTCAAATCTGCTTTTGTAATATCAATCATACTGCATGAACTTATTACATAATAATAAAAAACATTACATGAGTATGAATTCCAACATTTGAAGAACCAGGTCCTAGATACAACACATCATCTTCCATTTCCTCCGGTTCTATTTTAATCTGTATATCTGTTAATTCTAGTGTCCTCTTTAGGGAGCTGGTTCCTTTAGATGGTGTGACTATAGTTGAAGATGCCTGACCTCTTTCTTCATGGCTGGCTTCTGATATTGTTACAATATTGGTAGTGCTATCTGGTGTATGAAGATTCTCCCTTGCTACGGGCTTAAACAAAGATTGCAAAGCTGCATCCCTCTGATCATGTACCAATAAAATCTGTCTCTGAAAGCCAGCCTGTCCTTCGAGCATGTTCCAAAATTCCTTGCAAAACCGCAACAATGGAAGCAATTTAAGCTTTTTTGCTATCCTTTCAAGCCCTTCTACATTGTCTTGATTTAGCTGGATGGTGCCATCATAAAGGTAACTTAGAAAAGCATTAACAGACAGGTCCTCAAATTCTTCAGTCAGATAGAAATCAAACACATTATTGTCTTCAGTATGCATAAGCTGTTTCAAGGCATTTGGACATGAGGCAAACAGCACTATTTTATGCAGCTGAAAGGAATAAAGAGGAGATCTGCAATTATCCATGTATCCGTATGCAACAGCTTTTTTTTTAAAGTTATATTTTTTAAGTCAAAATTGCTAGAGTAATAGAGAACAGTGGTAAAATGAAATGGAGTTAAGTAATGAGAACCTTCAGCTGTACTAAGATGTGAATCAACATTGCACAGATGCCCTCAAAAATTTGAAAGGAAGTGTAGAAAAAAAGGGCAATAACTCTTGAAAATTCTGTTGTAAAATGGCAAAAATCGAACCTGACAAGTTTTCTAAAGATAAATCGTTATAATGAATTTGGTTTCAATCCATCAAATCCTTCAAAATTTATCAAACTGAATGATCGGAAAATGACATGATTGTGCAGAAAGACATGGATGAGTAAGACTCAAATACAGTAATAGAATTCTAAATATGCACTGATGTGGGATAAGGCATTTCTACTGAAGATCAGAAAGTGGGGGTAGGTATGAGGCTTTGCTGTACTACCTAAACATTCTGATTCTTAGGGAGGGATTTCCCTATCTGACAGCCATGGTGGGATTCCCCTATCAGATATAAATGCACATGGAATATCATCAGTACCAATATAACTTTTAAATGACAGCATTTTCAAGTTTTAAAGTCATTATAAAGAGCTCAAAATGATCTTATCTACCACAAAAATGTGTTGCAAACAAGAATAGCTGTTGATAGACTGTCAAGATGTGTTTTTTCAATAATAAAACATCAAGAAAAAATGTGCAGATATTAATGACCATTTACAATGTCAATGCCAAGCCTTTGGATGATACTGTAAATGTATGTTGACAGCTGATATAAGAACCACCTCGGCTATTCATGAAACAAGGATTATGAATGCATCAGACTATTTTTCATTCATATCTTCTCTGTGAATCCTACAGTTAATCCATTCACAGAAATAGCAGAAATAGTCCAAATAGATTGGAATTTCGTTTTAGCACAAAAAAATTCTAGCTAACAAAATGAAAACATATTATTTTTCTGTAAAGTGCTGTTATAGTACCAACATATGTCATAGGCATGGTTTTCCTTTGCAGAAATAGCAAAGGCTGTTCCAAATGATTCATGACTTCAAAAGCATAATTACACCATTATTAGTGTCAATTAGTGCATAAATGCAATATGTATCATGTTGTCCTATAGTCAAGAATGCAAAAAAACTACTTAAATATACATACAAGTTATGTGTGAAAGCAAAAGATTTATTTATTATATTTTAAAATTACATCCAACATTGCCAACTGTATCCTAAACCTAGATTCTTTTACATGTTTCTTAGCTTAGCCTGATGGAAATATTGTACCAACATCTTGGAAAATAATTTTTGAAAGTTCTTTCTCAATGATAATAAAGGAACTAATGAGTGGTAGCCAAGAACACATTCAAACTTTGTTGGACTGGTAAGGCTTTATGGTACAAAAATCTGCAAATGCAGGATTTTTTCAAGGCAAGCTCTTGGGCCAACAATTCTTATTGATCATCTTTGGCACAATAATGTTGGCATCATGGCACCCATACAGTGCATAAAAAATACCCCAAGCAACATAGATAAAAGATTGTGACAGTTGACTATAGACTGAACAGAGCACATTCATACTTAAATAAGAGAATGCACTCATTGCCAAAGAATCACAAGACGATCAATTTCAATGCCTGAAAAAAATGCTTTACTGATTCTGATTTGCTTGGACACCAATTAAGAGCACACAGTGGATCATTAGTAAAATATGCCAAAAAGAAAAGATGGGCTCATCACTGACTCAGCCAGTGTTAAAACCCACAACCTCCTGCACCAACAATTTGCTTGCTTTCATGTCCACTAAAATGAATGTGTCCTAAATTGAGTTATAGCAGACAAGAATTTTGTGTAAAACAATACTGTAGTCTGAATCCACATCAAGCATACAACTGATTACTTAATGCAGAAATTAATAATCCAAGACATAAAATGCTGATAATAACGTGTAATAATTTCTTCAATAAACAATAAGCAGGCAAGAGTATGTGCAACCCATTTTTTTGTTTCTCTCAATGTCTTTTTTTGGGACCTGACAAGAGACAATGGGTCCCAATTTTTCCATTTCTGGAAGAAACACTGCAAATGCAATTTGCTGTCTGATTGGTCAAAAGTCTAAATCTGAAGCAATAAAATCTATGATATAATATGATATAATGTTGCACAATTAATGTAATTTCATGCCACTGAGAATTACACTTTCAGCTCTTTTCAAACACAAATTTTCAAACTGTCAGAACGGGTACAGCAGTCATGTTAATGGATCACCAGTCAAACTCTATTTGCAACAGTAAATTTCGTTGTTACTTTCATTTATCAAGAATGTCATTTTAAACATGATAGAATCAAAGATGACTCATAAATAAAAAGAAAATAAAAATCTTAAATATTTTTCTTTCCATATTTTGGCCTAATTTTGTGTCATTAGTTTAAGTTATGTTTCAATTTTCTCAAATCAAAAAATGTTATATTGTTCTAACTGTATGGGACTCTGATAAAGAACTGTCAGCTGTATCATTGGTTCCATTTTACTAATAGTATTTAGCATCACTCAAGTCTGCAACTTTGCTTACTTCAAAGGATGAGCTTCCCTGATGAATAACTGCATCACAGTATTTTTTGCATCTCCAGAGAGAAGACAGTTGACTGACCAGTTGCGGTCTGTGATCTGTGTTGACAAATACTTTTTCCATTCCAGAATGGTTCTCAGGTCAAAATGCAGACATGTCCTGCAAAAGAAATCGAGCGTTAAAACAGTCTCATATTAACAGGCTGGTTTGATTTTAGCTTGATTGATATGTGTAATTTGTTTATATCATCTGTGCTCAAAACACTAAAACATTTCTACCATATTTTAAAAATACAAGCACTGTAAGGTATTATTCTAAAATATATTTTTACGTCTCCTTGTGCATTTTTGAGTTATTTCAAATTAACTTGCTTCAAATCATTTATATCCATCCAGTTTTGACAACAGGTTATACTTAGGATCAGGAGGAAGCCTATAGAATTTGGGGTTGAAAGGTTAAAAAAAATACAAAGATTATTGAATAAAAAAAGGTTTGAATGCAATAACTTTAATTCTATACCCTGATGACTTTAATTTTAGTGCTTACAAATCCTGATTGATTTTGGTCAATTTTACTGTGACATTAAGAATAAATAACTACCAATGGTAGTATGGCCTGACTGCAAACTATTTAACTGTTACACATGGAGTAACATTCTTTGTAGCTTTTGTTTGTTGTTTTGTTTTGGACTGACCCAAATATCGCTGTCTGTGTCTCTACAGGCATCAATTAATGAGTATTTCAGAAAATAATCTTAAACAATCCAAACTTAGAGAAACAGTGCTCAGTGCAAAGGTAAGCATCAATTTGTAAAACATGTGAAATAATGTCATAGTGACCTAATTTTCAACAAAGGCCATAGAAATTATCCTGATACAATTAGATTTACATGTTTCAAGACTCCACAGGCAAGAATGCCTGAGAAAATGAGTGAAAATACAAAGGTTAACCAATATCAATATACATAGCAAACCTTAGTCTAGCGCAAATCTTGCTATATCAACCACATATGAATAATTTAATATATTTCAGTATATAAAACATTCTCTTATACTCTGAACTAAACTAGGAGACAAAAACTCTATATCCTAATTTGTTTATATAGTGTTTTCAGTAGCAGAACAACAGTTCTTGAATGGATAAACTGTGGCAAACCAATGACAGGGTATAATCATGCTAAAAGAATTGCAGTTTCAAGGGAGGATGCAACTATGCACAAAACAAATTACATTACTCAATAAATCATCTAGTTTTTATATAAAGTCAGTATATTTCAGATATTACTTTTTAGCAAAAAGTTCACTTTGACTTCATCTGAGTGGAAATATATATGAATCACATGCATGTAATACGGAACCAGTGAGGTCAAGGGTCACAAACAAACAAAAATGGCGTAAATAAGAACTTTACTCAATCGTTGAAATGTTTGTTTACCGCAAAACACAAACTACCTGGAACTTCATGTTTAATATATGTGTTGTGCTGTTCAGATCAAGCAGCCACATGAGGAAGAACACAACTGGTATTAAATGGGGTAACACAGGCATGTCATTTGTGAATGATTCGGTGCTGAATGTAAAATGTCAGACCTTGACAAGCCAAATGTAATTTGGTAATAGCTAAAACTCATTGACATCAATTTCCTATAGGCATAATAAATATGGAATTAGCCAACAAGTAATTCAGTATAATTTGATTCCATGGACCGCAGGAAGTCTGAGAATATGTTTATGAAGTGGCGCATTATCGAAAATAGGGAGAAGCTATATGTTAAAATTCATGTAACCATAAAACCACAACTACATGCTCTTGCACTGCCCAAGGTCCAATAAGCTAAAAAAAACATGTAACATTCATCTCTTAAAAGAAGCATCTCTAATAACAAATGGAGATTTCACATGCAGCAGTAAGTGGTGCATAGCTGATTAGTCCTAAGTCTATGACAATATCTAAAACCTTTTATAACTAGGCTTAATTAGGAATCACTTCTTGTGAAAGAGACATTAAAAATCATTGCAGTATAGCAATTTAATGTGCACATTTCCCCATAAGTCTAATTTTAATTGTTCTCTTGCCTCAATTAATGTGCTCTTCATAGATCAACTGAAATTTGCACCTTTACAGGGACAGTGCTCTCTAAAATTAACTTCTTGTGTTTTACTTGGTATTTGTGGCTCTTATTTGCCCATCATAAATCTATACAGCAATGGTTTAATGCAGGTCAAATGTACATGAAAGAGGATGACTTGTAATCAATATTCTTCTTCTTCTCTCCCTTCCCAACTTGCAAGGTCATATTCCATATCCCTACCACCCTATGATTGCCTAAATAAGACATGTATAAATTTTTTATACTGTGTTGAGAAGAATTTGTCATGATCATCTGTAATATTCTTGCAAACAAAACTGGGGATGTAGCAGAAAAGCTCACTATAACTCTCCCTAATGCTTCCAGGCTTGTCTCAGCATAATTGGTAGACCCCTATTTTCTGTATCTTCCTTTGATTAAAATTACAGAAAAAAAGAAAATCAAATTCACCTTTTTTGTTTCTGAACACATTATACTGCCAAAAACCTTTCAATCAATACAATTCTATTATAGTGGCTGGCAGATATATTCTACACTAGTCAAACATTACTGCCAAAACAAAACAGCCAAAAACAAAGTCTTTGTCATGGGAGGTAATTTTCAACAATCTAAATCTTAATTAACTTTAACCTGAAATTTTGAAAATCGGTTAAAGTATATTTTACCAGAGAAACTGTATTTTAATTTACACATGATGTTCTATAAAAAAACAACATGAAAATGAAACATTCTGAAAATTTTCTCCACAACTAACCTTTAAATCGTTAGGTTCTGCCCTGACATATGTATCATGTATGATCCATTCATCAACCCCATCTTGATGTTTAATCTACTGCTACCAAAACATCATAGAGTCAGAACACCTGAAATTGTAGAATACAATCACTGAAAATAAATCTTTACCGTAAACAAGTACAAGTCCAACTTTTCAAAATGCAAATACTTCAACATGAAAAAATGAAAGGTACCTTTAAACTAAACTTATATAAAAGACAGATACATTTAGATGTAAATCTCTAAAAGGTAATGATTCTTAGAAATTTATGCTTCCATAGTCTTTGTTGTTGTGGTTTAATATTTTCAGCACATTCTAGGTTATGCATTGTGGCCCATATATCTGGTGGAGTAAAAAAACAAATGGAAGAACCACAACCCACAGGAAGCTACTGGAAAGCTTTCTTATATACCCAGGCTGGCCAAGCCGATACTGAAACTCATGTGAGAAAATTTGTAAAGGCAAGCACCTTAGAACACCTGAGACCCCACATATCCTCTGTGCTTCGAGGATATCTTTATAGCACCATGTTTAAACACCAACCCAATTTTAACTGGCGGAAGTAGATTTAACACAAACACCATTGTTGTTTTCTGTGGGAAACAGCATTTATATATTCAATGTGCAGAAAGACTTAGCCTTTATCATGACACTCAACCCAATTTCACTGAAAGAAGCAAACTTTTCAGTTCACTGATCAATCAGACTAATGATATTAAACATTATCAAGAAAAAAGCTTTAATAATGCTTGCAAAAATTGTTATAGTGTGTAGTACAATGAATACAACAAATAATATGATTCCACTTTTATTATCGCAATAGGGATAACAACATAATTGTCATCTATGCTGAATGATGGCTCATATTTACAGACCCCACCTTGTTTGACACCTTTACAGGGTGCCAAAAATATAACAAACCAAATGTACTTTTAAAAAAACAACAATTTATGCAGTAGTCACCAATAGTACAGTATATTGTAGGCTGGTTATTCAATGTACAACAACTGTAATATTGATACATGTACTTGGAAACTTTTATAACCCTGTTGTATCTTCTTTAGTTTCAATCCAGAAATCTTCAATAGGCAAGAAGGACTAGTGTGCAAATTTTGAAGCACTGTATTAACATTATGAAGGTGTAGAAAATATTTTACTGTTGCACTTTTGTCCCCCAGTAATGATGAAGAAATGCAGCAGCTATGCGGCGATTTCAGATTTCCTGTAAACACAATCTGGCATTTTTTTAAATTACTAACAATAGTAATGATTGATTTATAGACACTTCCTTTTTACAATTTTTTAAAGTCCTGCCAAATCTATCAATAAAAGCCAGATTTCAAATAAAACTCCCTGGGTTTCTTACCAAAAAGTGTGAATGTATCTGTAACAATGTAAAAAACATTAGTTTTCATCTAATGTACAGAGGTATGCATACACTAATAGTGATGTATTGGCGTGATTCAATACAATTTCATACCTCTGAAAACTTGTTTGGTAAAGTTTAACCTTCTTGTAAATTGCAACTTGTATGCAGAGTAGATTAGCATGTTTAACCAATTAGAGTATACACATACCCCTACATTTTGTTACCCCACTTGTAATTTTAAAACAAAATGCATACATTCATTCATTAAATTATAACTTCTAACCTGACTGTTGTCATATTGTTCATGTTTCAAACCAAACTTACAGGAGTTTTATGTGTAAGGAATGAGCCTGCTTGCTGTCCTTTTCCCATCCATCTTTAGTGACAGGGTGAGGTTCCTTGGACTACATATACAGAGAAAGTAATGACTGTTGTCTTTATCAAACATCTGCAATATCTACTTTTAATGTTTCTCAAAAACAATCTAGCAATTTAGGTAAAATGAGTAAGTCATTAACTTTCAGAAATTTATGGAACTATTTGGAGATCATCAATAATAGTTAATACTAAATTTACATTATACCTACAGTATGACAAAAACAACTCACCCATAACTGTATGGATGCTGTGGTAGTAAACAAACTTCTGTTTAGTCTGGAATGCAAACAACATGATTGTTGGGGACCCTTTGTGGCAATCATGTAGTTATTATAAATTATTGAATCACAATCACTAAATATCATTTATTTCTATCAATTCAGGTGTTTCTTTTTTTAACTTGGTGTGAGGGAGGTACAAACTATAAGGCACATGTGTGTGTGTGCAAATAGTATAGTTAAGCTATAGTTGTCATATTTGAGAGTTTGTTCATATCTTTAAATGATACAGTAATTAACATATCTTTAAATGATACAGTAATTAACATATCTTTAAATGATACAGTAAATACCATATCTTTAAATGATACAGTAATTAACATATCTTTAAATGATAACAGTAAATACCATATCTTTAAATGATACAGTAATTACCATATCTTTAAATGATACAGTAATTACCATATCTTTAAATGGTAATTATCAAGCTGATTCTGCTTGTTTCTAGATCAGTAGTCCCTGTAACATTATAATATAACCCCAACAGGAAATTCATGCAACTGAACAAGCAAGGTACATGGTTATTTTCAGACAAGGCCAGTGTAAAACAGGTTGAATGTCAAGCTATGTCACAATGAAAGTGCTCCAGATAAAACTGTATATTACCTGGCATTGACAATAAATCAAACTGGACCCTTTTCTTGACACACTGTGAAGGTTCTGGTACTTTCCCAGTTTGGGGTGGGGTGCTCCCAATTTATTTAAAGACCCACAGAAGACCCACCCTGGTTCATTTTGTCAGAAATTGAAGTAGTGATAGAGAGATGACAACAGTTAAATTAACAATCACACAAATTGTGAAATTTAAATAACAACAATTTAATATAATTCAAACAGTAATCTCTCAAATACAATTCAGCTAAACCCCTATCACTCGACCAAGTGGCGGCCTAGTTCATCCTTTGAATTAGTGTGTGAAATTTTCCCTTTTGCCCCGAGTCCTACTCATCTGTATGTTTCTTCTATTTTCCTTCGTCTCCCTCTGTTCTCCCTTCAACTTCTCCCTCTGTTCTTCCTTCTCTCTTTTGTCTCCCATAGACTCAGACCAACTGCTGGGGTAATTCCCTCTGGTCCCTAAAAACTTCTGTTTCAAAGCTCCCTCATTATTCCCAGAAAAAGAATCCCGCCAATAATGAATGGTCTCAGAGCAGTTTATTTGACTTTAATTCCTGTAAAATAATTGTAACCCTACTAACATTTTGGTTCTCAAGATATATTTAAACTCGAGATTCTAATGTTTGGCACGCCTTGCTCAATTTCGATTGGAGGTTGGTTCATCATGATCAGACATCGCCCCTCCCAGCCATCTGTCAAGGATGTTTACAATACAATCTGATGATCCCTTGTTCCAAACAAGAAATCGTCACTTACCTGTAAATCAATGTTAAATAACTGGCTTTGGCAAAAACAACTCGCGTGTCTCTAGTTTATGGCTATGTCAATTAACTGGCTGGACAACTTCATACATTTTGATGGCGAGAAATTATAGCCTCAGAGCCTAACGTACCCATGTTGAAATTTGGTTTGATTCTGCAGCTTAAACTAAATGACTGTTACCTTTTAAAATAACAGTTAATATTTAAGATTAATAACAGCACATACATTATCATGTTAACTGTATACTTTAGATATTTTGTATTCGCTAAGCACCTTATCTGAGAATGAATTTGTTCCGAAGCCAGGTACCTCATCTGGAAAGACTATTCACACAACTGCTGTATAAAGCAAATACCGGTACATTTAATTTGCTCCTATGACTGCTAAATATCTGATTGCAAAACATACTCATTTTTGCAACTTACTGCCTTGCATTCCATATTTACAGGTCACTGTTGGTATACTCTGGCAGAAATGGAAACTTTCAAATTAATATGGAGTGGTTCTCACTGGAGAAAATTTCAGTATTGTTATTCAGAATATGTACTTTTTCCATTATTAACTCTTAAGATTCTTTTTAAACAAGTTCACTAGCTAAAGCATATAATTAGTCTGAAGTAGCAGATTCCTTAGTTAATGTCTTCTGTTTCCACTTATATTCTACAGTGCTTTGTGTACATTCATACAGTAAATCTGAATTCTTGCCCAAATCAAGAACTTGAAGAAAAGAAAAAAAAAACAGATTTAAAATGCACATAAATAAGAGTGATATATTTTTTTCTTCCTAATTCTAGATAACAAAAGACAGCAAAAATAATTATATTTCAAAAGAACAGAGTAATATCAATCCTAGATCTTTGCTTGACTGGTTGGTATATTTATCAAATACTACTGGAATTGATACATTAGAGAAGGATGTTTCTTAACTACTATAATGGCTACATATTCTGGACTGTTGTTGTAAAATTGAATTATCAACATCTTTTCTCTTGGGGAAAAGCACAAAGTCTGATAATCTCTAATTGTTTGTACACCATATTGTGCATAATTATTATCCAAACTGCAAGTCCATGGTCGCAGCGCATATACTGTAATGCTAATGGCAACTGTGCAAATATTCTTTGAAAAATTTAGTACATGTCCGACATACGAAATATACACAATGGGTGAATGTCATTTCTATTATGTTTTGTAATTCAAAAAATCGGCCGCCAAACATGCAATGGTAGAGATGGGTATATTCTAATCTATATTTAGCCGAGTGTACATCATATATTCCGAATATAATACACTGACCAGTCGACGTGCTTCTACTGTGGGCACATGGCGGACGTGCGAATAGTTTTTCCAAAGTGAGAACACTGCGGACGTGCGAATATACATTTTTTCATGTTAAGATGGTTTGCAACGGATAGGCCTACATTTTCCCTGAAACGTGAACCTGGTTACAATTGACGTGTTTATGTACTAATCACTTTTCTCAGAGGCTTATACGCATTTAAGTATAAGTCCCTGCTTTTCCAATTTAGAGAAAGTAAAAGTCCCTGCTTTACCAATTTAGAGAGTGATATATTTAGAGCGATGAAAATGTGCATATCGAAAATTGGTAGGATCGCGAAAATCGGGAGTCAGTAAGATGAGTCCCTACGTTCAATCAATACTAGCAGTACCGTTCAATACTCTTGGCTTTCATGATGTTTTCAAGACGGTACATATTCCTTCAATATTTTAACCTGTAATTAATCGCTTACAATTATTTAGATTAGGAATTTTCATCAGGTTAACTGCAGAAATACAGTTAACCAATAATTACTTCCAGTTTATTTTACTAAGTTTCATTTAAGAAACGGGCGCCGTACCAAGAACCGGCTCGATTTGAGATATGTAAATACGGTTTTCTAATACATGCACATCGTTGAATCAAAGATAAGAGTCTCTCTCTCTTTTTGTGTGGTAATATAGTTATGCTTATTTATTTGTATTTATTTAAGTGTGTGTGGGCGTGTTCGTGTGTGTGTAAATTAGCTTCTTCACTCAATCAAAAGTTCACAGACGCTGGATACAGTGCTGATATTGGTATTAAAAAAAAAATCGCAACAAGTATTAGCTTTCCGATCAGTTTAAATGCTCAGCTCTATTTGATTCATTGGTTGGCTTAGAAAGAAAATAAGAAACTCGGCTTTATAAATAAAATTTTAAAAATAGTCACATAAGTAGGACAGGTTTTATTTTCGAGCACCACCCTGCCCCATCCCCCCCCCCCCCCCGGCTCATATCGTTGCTTACAATTTACCTGTCATACATGTTCTATATACTAACTAACATGGGAGGACACTTCTCTCCTTTCTGGCAACCCATCTAAGAATAAACGCTGTTATTTCAAGCTACGTTTTGCGTAGCATAATAAATTTGGTACCGATGTTTAGCTCAGGCATTCGACTTTGTATGCATATGCGAAGTTTGGCTTATTATCATACCTTTAACGAATGCCAGACCATTTTACTACGATACTGCTCGACATGACCGTGATCACGCCCGCTTACTATGCAAGAACAACGCGCTGAATGGAATATTACCTTCTCATTGGCTAACTGAAAATAAGTTGTAAATAAAAATGGACGTCATTTTGTTTTAATCAATGAGAGGATAGTATTCCATTCATTGGGGATTTCACTTGCAAATTAAGTGGGCGTGATCACGGCTATGTCGAGTAGTAGCGTTGGAAAATGGTCTGGCATTCCATGATGATACTAAGCCAAACTTTGCGTACCCATAAGAAGTATATGGAGACGATATATGGACAATGGGAATTACCATTACAAATCACCCTGGGACGATATACGGACAATGGGAATTTATCATGGGGAAATATTGTGCCTGTATACGGACAAGGGAAAGCGGGGTTGTTGTATAAGGACAACAGAAATGGAACAGGTGTGGTGACGTTACGGTACTGAAGATTGGCACCAATGTTACAACAATTGTAGGAACTGGTGTGCACCGAGCTGACCTCAATCAGGACCAAGTAATGGAACATAGACATAGACATATAAAATACACAATATACAGTCACAAACAATTATACAAACGAATAAAACAAATTTAGGCAAGGAAGCAAATCTTTCTGAGGCATGTGAGTGGCCCTGAAAAGGGTCTTTGAGTTCTTCTTCTATTTTCTCCAGTTCTTCCCCATTTCCTGACATTCTCAACGATTCCTTTC
Source organism: Unio delphinus (assembly GCA_029339505.1). Taxonomy (NCBI): domain Eukaryota; kingdom Metazoa; phylum Mollusca; class Bivalvia; order Unionida; family Unionidae; genus Unio; species Unio delphinus. The sequence goes on along the minus strand of JAQISU010000071.1, from coordinate 20,455,407 downwards.
TTCTTCTTTTCCGTCTATGGAATACAGCCAAAAAAATCCCATTGATCTAAATTTCTCATGTACCTTCATCCAGTTGTTATTCAGAGTTTCAAACTCCTCATTTTTTCTTTATGTTGTCTAGTCCCATTTTCTCCTTTACCCGGGTATCTTTAAATTTTTTTCACCTCTACTTCCATCATCTTTCTCATCCTTTGTTCCGCTTTCTTTAGCTGGGCTAGTCCCAAATTCACAAATGACCACTCAGTCCATGAATGTGTCTTCTTGTAAGCACCCGACTTTGATGACATTATCAAGTGCCTCTTTCAATCTTCCCATCCTCACATATTTTGGTAAAATAACTCTTCTCAATTTGTTCACTTCCTCCTCTATCATACCTTTTAGCAGATCTCTCGCTAATTTCAAACTGGTTACAAAGTCTAGGCTACCTAGATGCTTCAATTTCTCAAACTTTTCCACCACATAGGTCACATCCATCATCAACTGTGTCTCATATTACTGAACAAATCGATTGCCATCTTAAACTATTCAATGTTGAATGGCGCGAATGGTTGGTTGGTTAAATCGATTTAAGTCCCCTACGCACATGTTGCTTTTGCGACTGATTAATGTCCGATTGTCGGACTAATTAGTTAAATGGTGCTGTAGTGAACAGAGCCACCACAGCAAACCATGTTACAATTGCGAATGTTGCGTTTGATAAATGTATGGTCACGGCAAAGCAGAAAGGCACCCAGCAAAGAATAGCTGATTTTTTTTCTCAATCAGACCAATTTAGTTTTAATAGGAGAACGTTTGTACCAATCAGTTTGGATTCTTATAACTACCTACGTGAGTTGATAAGAATCAGTGTAATGCCAAAGTAATCAAATACCACTCAAGCTGTACTTTTACACGAGCGAGAGAATGGGCTAGGATCGAAATCAAAGGGATTGAAACCAAAGTTATCCAACATCCAATCAGATCGCGTGTTACTTACAGTGGAAAAGTACAGCCGTGTTCCCAACAAGCAATCATTGCCTGGTTTGACATGGTCCTCATTTGGTACGAGAACCCTTTTCGAACAATCTATTTCACGAAACCTGACTTGATAATATTTTTGCACACCGTTCAAAATTAACAAGCTGTTTTTACCACACAGTGACTATACTTATTTATGTCGCATCGACATCTTATTATTCAAACTTCTTAGGGACTTAATACATGTACACTTTGTACTAGAAATATTGGAAAGTTAAGATAGTTAAACAAATTTTACGACTTCATTGATTTAATTGCATAGGTGGCTCACACATTATTGGTATTTTCCTGTCCATTAGTAATAACTGGACCAGATTTGAATTAAACGCAGAATCACGATGTTGCGGGTTGTACTACATCCTTGGGCTTAATGGTACCTCTCTTTTATTGCCACATATAGCTCCAAAATGGCGGAGATGTGAAACTAATTTCGAATACCTCCACTTGTACCATTGCACACCATTAACAAACATCATTGGCTGTTAGGGCTGAGTGTGTGTTGGGTCTATTCCCACTTACCCAGGGTCCTCCATTCAGATCTATGTTTACTTAATGGCAACCCCGACCTGACGACCAAATTAAATAGTACTCCTTGAGTACATAAATGCCTGGGGGAAGCGGCACCATTCCTCCCCAGGAGTAATTAAATATCCAGCTTTGCTGGAAACTTAAAACAGTGCTACATGCCCCTAGTGCGCGATACAGCACTTTAATTCAAATTCATCATCATCATCAATCGAAACTGGCTTTGCATCTTGTTTCTCCACACTTTGCCGCTCAAAACGCCAGGGCCTATTTAAATCAAATTCAATCCAGTTGTACTCATGGATATAAAATAAAACCAATAATGTGTTAGCCACCTGTGCAATTGAGTCAAATAAACGAACCTTAAAATTCCCTATTTCACATAATAAAGAAAATATTCTAGTACTTAGCGTACATGTAAATTTCCCTAAATGTCCAAATTACTGGTATGTCTAAGCGACTTATAACAAAATTGTCCAGTCTCTAATAGGCAGGTAAAGTTGTAAATTTAGAACGGTGGATAAAGGATCAAATTAGTGTTTTTGGTTTTATCGAGTCTGGGTTCCAAGCTAAAAAGGAATCCCTTGTAAGAGGTAAATAGAGCCCTAAGAAAGGTTGCAGGCTATTTAAAAGTAGAACTGCTGTCTTCTGCCTCCTTACATTTCAGGGGTTATTTTTTCGTGTCCGATGATGTTTGGGAAGTGATATCCGTGCACCACCGCTACGAAATTTGCTGAATCCACAATCTGGTAGTGTGGAAAATTGTGGTAGACCTTCTGGTAGTGTGTTGAAAGAATTCTGATACCATTTTTTCCAGAATTGCGTCCTGGATTTTCTGATGTAAAGCTACCTTCAAGCTGCATGCATCACCGCGTTGACAAGGTGGCCCGCGATCTTAACATTATGGCGCGAATGAAAGAATGAAAGTTGGATTAGGGAGATGTGCGCTCACTACGAGAAGTATCACCATTTAATGTCATCACCGCTGGCTTATTAATTACTCCTGGGGTAAGGAAGGAGTGCCACATCCCCCAGTCTTTTATGTGTTCACAGAACACTGATTAATTAGGCCGTCAGATCAAAGTACTATTAAGTTCTTAACGCTCTGAATGTATGGCCGCGTAGAGTGGGATCGGACCCAAGACACACTCAATGTTCTTCAGTCGACTAAATGCTTTTTGGCTTGCATTGTGCGTTTAGTGTTTGAGTACGGTCGCAGCGGAGAGGGCAAGGTATCCGGCTCGGGAGGCGCTTGGTGCAGGACAGGTGCTTTCATACTCCAGAGTATCTTGTGTTCTAAAGGTCATGTGCTGTTTTTTAAGAGTGTTGAGAGTTAAGAGTTTCTTGTCCAGTTTTGACAGCCCTAGTTATTAATGGTTCCACTTTGTGGCCCTGGTGGTCTTGGGCTTTTTGAGACCTTATATTGTATACGTTATATGTATTGTAACCTCAAATGGTCAGGAAAATTTTTTGAGCTTTCATTTTCAGGCCCTGAAGCTACAAGGGTTCGTCTGACTCTAGCATTAGAGATAAAACAACAATATAGAAAGATTAAAAAATTCAGGACATATTTATTCAACCATTTCTCATTTGTTAAACAAATTACATCACTTTTACTAGATTACATATTCAGATTTTACGTAGTGAAATATATCTGTAGATAGAACCATAGTGGACATATCTCAATTATCTAAAATCACTTCATAACTTACTAAGATCAAGCCTTAGTGTTAAATTTTTTTTTAGTGGACATATTATGTTCTTTTAATTTATAAGATCTGAATTTCAGAATCTTACTTTGGGTTCTGAAATTCGGGTGTAGAAACTTCGTCTGCTTATGAGAACTTGTACTTTAAAATCTAAGTTCCAAATTACTTTTCTAAATTTCATACAATAAATCTTTTCTCTTTAAACACTTACCTCTCTCATTTTTCTCTCTTGATTTACTAATCCTTATTCTAGCTATCAAGCTTCACCAGTCTTTTTTCTACCTGTCTTCTGTCTTTTCTTTCTACCCCTATCTGCCCTATCCCTATCTGGTGCCGATTTGGAACAGCGACGCTCCTTATATACAAGTTTGGCACGTGTAAACATTCTGGTAAACAAAGCATGGATTGGTGGGTATTGCATTCGATCGGCCAATCCAAATCGACTACGCGAAGCATGTTTGAACTAACGTGCTTTTAAGTATGATTTTTGTTAAACTTCTCAAAAGCCTCCTGTCATTTTTCAGTCCAAAAGGAACTTGTTTTTCTTGCTCAATAAATTATTCAGGGATTCAGCAGTTATAGGTCCTAATTTTAGGTTTTCAAAAAACTAAACTGAATTTCTAGAAAATATCATCTCCAGTGAAAAAAATTACATGTTAATAACATGTAATGAAGATAAAACTATTTAAAAATGACAAACAATTGAATTAAAATATATATTAAATCAGATATACATAACAATGTAAACGATGCGCCTGGCAACTTTCACTTTCCGATTACTGTAAGAAACCATTTTGGGTGAAGTCTTATTACATACACATACCAAGAAGGTAGTAGCGCAAACTATATGTCGATATACCGGTTAATTGCGGTTTGCTATTTTGGCAATTATACCGCAATCTTCGACAACCATGTTTTCGATATGTTAACCCTATCCACACCTTGGCACATCGAGCATAAATTTTAGTTCTTTGTCCTAGCGACTACTATTGAATTTCATGACTTGCTTCCCTTAGCATGTACTGCCAACTAACCCAAAGCGTGTAACAGCGGTGTATTGTACATCGGCCTAAAATGGTGGAGGCAATTGACTTCAAAAGGATACTTTGTAAGGTTAACATCGAATGTATGACAACGTATCAGAAGGAATCCATTTCATGTGTATTTGAGACAAATGTATTTGTACAAAATACGGCATAGCAGTGGAAGATGTGTGCTCCTTTTATCTCGATCATGTAGGAACAGTGTTCAAATTTGAACAATTTAATTTTGAATCGATGCATTTGCTTGCATAGTAGCAATCACGGAGGTGCTCTGAATGCTAGAAACCGCATTCCATTGATTACATCATGCCAATTTGCTTTTTGAGAGGTAACACAATTCGTGCATTGATATTTTCACGATAGCTGTATTACCTTAACCATTCAAATCCAATTACATTCAAGAAGGATAATACAAATAATATCCCATCTCAAAGTTATCACACATCTACTCAGCGTGAAAGGAATATTCTGGTTTCAAAAAGAAAAAGTTCAACCTCCATTACCAGCAGTTCGAATTTCTAGCATTTATATCTGAAACTGAAGCTTGACATTTTCATTTCTATCTGGGATAAAAACTGGCATTCGTTAATATCGTATCTTAAAAAGAAACAGACTGAATAATCAACCCCAAAGATATATCATCCAAAATTGTTTTTCTCACTCAATATTGAAACAAAATATTCTTATCTTATTTTGTTTAAATAGCTTTCTTTTCAAACGATCTTAATGTCTGGCCAGAGCATGTAACTTGCACTTTATCAAAGACTGTAAACCTTTCATGGGTAGGATTTGAAACAACGTGATCCACTCTAGGTGACATTCTGAAAGCTTGCAGGTCTCACTCAAGATTTCTCAAATATATGAAATTAAAATCTTTACCAGGTGCAAAAAAATCAGAAAAAAGTCAATTAAAATTTTAAAGACAATTTTTTAATATCTCTGAAATGTTTTTAAGACATTCAGATCAAGACGAGCTCTCAATTTATACTACTAAACTTGTCTTAAAATATGTAGCTTTCACAAGCAAAGCAAGTTTAGCAAAATCAACAATAAGTTTATTTTTGTAAGATACTAAGTGAAAATCTAAACGAAAAGTTCAGTATTGTGAATCAAATCCCAAATAATCTTAAAGTTTATATCATAAGTACAAAGTATAGAGTGTTCCGAATGAATTCCAATCTTGAATTTGTTGGTGTTGATATACCAACAGTCTTCATGTATCACAATAATAAAGTCCAGAATGTCATTGAATGGATTCACAATACGACCAAAATAGCGTTTAAGAATCATCTCCAAAAATAATCCAAGAATAATCCACGAATTAAACTTTAGAATTCATAATAATGAAATGCTCTAATGAATCCAAGTTGGAGTTCCGACAACAACCAAAGATGGAAGGCGATGACGTATTCTTTATCATGTACTGTACTGTATCTACCGTTCCAAGTAGAAACAAGAAATAACACTCCAGTGATGGAAATCTAAATATTTTGTTTAATTTCTTTGTCCAAGAATTCTGTATGAGCACTGAAATATTTCCAAAGAAACGAACTAATCTTTTAGAATCAAAATAATCAAGCAAATTTTAAATAAAACTCAAAACTCAAATCTGGTCACAACTTGACATCAAGTGTTAAAAACCCAATCTGAGATTATTCCCCTATGGACAAAGATTATACACTCAAATGAGATGCAGAATAGTTACCGTATGAGGATCACGTGATCATGTTTACATCTTAAAGTCACGTACTCCCAATATGACCCTAGCAAAACCCAATTATTTTACTCTAAGAATAAAAAAAAAGTTTACTTCACTGTGTGATTTCTGAGTCAAGGTAGAAGCCATTTACATGTATAAGATCACGTATTCCAATACAATCTCGTTCTCACTCGTATGTATCTCACAATAAAAATACATTTAAAAGAAAATGAGTTGTCTACTTAATAATTTTGAATTTAAATCAGGAACTTTGTCAGCATTGGGTTTTTACGAAAAGAGTCAGGTCAAAATGATTTAATGGGGAAAAAACTAATAACGTAACCAAGATCATATTATAATATCATGCAATGCAATATTATATAAACAAAATTAAAACACAAACAATTAAATTAAATCAAATAATAATTAAATACGTAACACCTATTCTGAACAAAACAGTAAATGATTCCACAGACTGAACATGAAACGGTAATTAATAATTTGGCTTACCAAAACTTTAATTAAAATGTTTTCAAAATAACTATGATACAATAAAACGACCAAGATGTGTGTCACACGATTTCTTCCAGAACATTCTAAGGTTGTAAATAAACTTGGACCTTGAATTCAAATGTACGTAAAGAACTTATTTAGAACTTACAAAGATGACCAACAAAGCAAAAAATTGGCCAGGGATGCTTAACCTTAACAGTTTTGCCCGCTAGTCTGCCGGCCGGTCATTACGCTAAATGCTACTTTCCTTTATGATTTTGTATTGTTGTTGTTGCGTGGAATAGGTACATATAAACAGATGTTTTAGTCGGTTCGATGTAGGATGGTCAGCAGTGTAAAGTTTGAAGATTTTGGGTACATACCTTCGATGGTTTAAAAAGCTCTCCGTTACGGATCAATGCCATCTCACCTCTGTCTGCATGGGTTCGAGTCTCGGCTTCGGCCAATGTGGGTATGTGAGAAAGCTTGCGAGTAGCTTCTCGTGGATCGGTGGTTCTTTTCGGGTGTTTTCCAGGGTTTTTCCTCCGCCATTAATACTATATGTTGTTATTTGTTATAACAGAATTTCCACAAAAATATATTTCCTTTATTTTGTGTGGGGTATTTATGATCTAGTGTTATCTAACGGTTTTTTTCACTAGTCAGGGAACACTTCCCTTGTAAATAAATAGTGACCTTTGAATTTTTCCGTGGTGGTTTCATTAACCTGTAATTTTGCAGTTTTTTTTATTGTAGAGGATTTTAGTCCATTTTTGGAAATTTTTTCCAAAGCCAAATTTTTCTAGCACTTTTTGTATATAGTGATGTTCTAAACTGTCAAAATCTTTCTCCTGGTCAAATGGTACCATATCACCTTTCTGAACAGTCTCTTGTAGCTAGCCGGACTTCGCTCTTATACTTATGATGTTATATTGGATGTCTCTTCCTTTCGCTCCATAAGTTTGGTTATAATTGATTTTTTTATGCATTCCATTTTTTACTCTGTTGGCTAAAATTTTACTTAATATTTTGTAATCAATATTTATTAGGAAACTAAGCCTCCAGTGTTTTTAGTTCTTCCCCCTTTCTGCCTTCCCTTTATGATTTAGAGTAATTAGTCTCTCTCATTGTTTGTGTTATTGATTCATTACGTAACAATATATTATTGTATAACCATTCGAGAATGGGCGACAACTCGCCGCTGAATTTCTTGTTGAATTCCGCGGTGAGTCCATCTCCTCCTGGGGATTTGTCTTTTGCCAGTTGATTTATATACATGTATAGTTCTATTTATTTCATCAGTGAAGATGAAATCATCATATAAGATTTTATGTTCTGATGATATCACCTCACATTTTACTCCATCAAAATAGTTTTCTATTTTTTTCCGGTTACATTATTTGTGTTTTATATAGGTTGCTATAAAATTCTTTATTATGTTTTAAAATTTCCTTTTTTCCCTTAACTCGTTCCCTTCAGCATCCCGTAGTTTTCCCATGGGTTTTTTCTCCTCCTCTTAATATTTCTTCAATTTTATATAAACATTCAGCCTTCTTACATATTTCTGTGTATTTGCCGACTCTTATTTCTCTTTTATTTCTTTCTTCTTCTAATATTTGATTTAATCTCTCTTTCAGTATATTTCCCTCGTTGCTTGCGTTGTTTTTCCCTAATTTGTTTTTTAATTTCATCTTTCACCATCTGTTGTTTCTCTATCCTTCTTCAAGAGAAACTGACTGCTGTTCTTATGATGTTTATTATTTAGGCTATCCCATTCTCTTATTATATTTATGTTGCCGTTTCTAGTAAAACCCTTTATCAAAATTTTAATTTCATCAATAAATTCCGTATCTTCTAGTATTCTATTATTTAGCTTCCATGTCACCCTACCCCATTTACTTTTATATATCATCTTTATCTCAAAATCTATAAATTTATGGTCTGATATTTTAATTTCCGTGATCTCTGCATTTATATATGTCATATTATCGTAGTTTGTAGAATTTATCTAGTCTGCGTTCTTGATTATCTTCGCATTCATAAGTAAAGGTTCTTCTTAATCTCCTCGGTTAATAATCTCCATTTCTGATCGGAATCTAAAACCATTTATAGTTAAATCACCTACCCTATCTTGTTTTAATTTTATCTCTCACCCAGTTGAAATATCGCTCTAAAATTAGATTATCTTCAGAGTACTTTTCTAGATATTTAAAAAGGTTTTCTATAAAAGTTTGCTTTTAATATTTGTTAGCCGGGAAGTATATATTTTTAAAATGTATTTTTTCCAATAAAATATGTATCATTCTCCGAGCAAAGAATGCCACATTATTTATTTGTTCCCAGGCTATTCCTGTTATGTTTTTGTTTTTTAATTATAAAGGCGCCCTCCCACCCCCACCCCACCGTCTTCCTCTTTAAAATAATTTACAATTATATTTCTATCTAGTTTCTCCTCACTAAAATTTCTAAGTCATTTGTAAAATTGTTGTGCGAATCTTGTATGAAGATAATGTGGTATAGTCTGAGTCTATATCCCCGTTTGTTTGTACCCCCTGCCGATTTCAGTAACGAAAAGCATAAACAAGATAAAAGTCTATAAATCTTACTCATTTCATTTATTGATTTATAATTTCTAACCCGACTGCGACCAGGGTGTCCATAACACCTTTATCGTGTGCGCGTCTGATGCTTAACGGAAGTTTTCATTACAACCATGGCCATCATCGAGATCAATTTCCAGTTCCTGAACAAATCCATTTTCAGCGTAGGGGCGGATGCATAAATACTCGTGTATGTACATAGAAGGTAGATTTTATAGGTGGCAAAGGGATATAACTCTTAACCTCACCGTAATTGACGGAAGTATCCGGGTAACCAAATAGAAGCAATGACGTCACTCTGCGAAAAATAGACTTGCCCAAATTGTATGTAATATGGTGTCGTGTTAGTATGAAAACTTCCGTTAAGTATCAGACGCGCAGGCGATAAAGGTGTTATGAACACCCTGGTCGCATTCGGGTTAGAAATTATAAATCAATGAATGGACTGAGTAAGATTTATTGACTTTTTATCTTGTTTATGCTTTTCGTTATTGAAATCGGCAGGGGGGGGGGAGTACAAACACAAACGGGAATACAGACTCAGACTATAGTCTATTGCATGACATAAGCTAATTATTTTCTCTTTATTCATTCCGTTTACATTTATCGAAGCTACTCGGAAGTTCTTTCCTTCCAATTTTGTCACTACACCAAGTTGTCGCATTCCATGTTATACAATTTTTTAATATTAATTTCAGTTGTAAGTATTATTCATTTTAATATGGAAAAGTCCCATTTGCGGACGAAATTTGTTTGTTTCATTATCATATTTAACGTAGCTTTAACAATTTTTCAGTCATATTGCTACGATGTCTGCAGTGAGGCAGTTTATAGTGATGTCTAGCACTGGAGCATCATGCCGCAGACATGTAGCACGATATCCCACCCAGTCACATTATCCAGACACAAGGCCGACCAGTCCTTACACCAACCTCTTAATGCTGAGCGTCAAGCGAGGCAGCTGTAAGTACCATTTTTGTAAGTCTATTGGTATGACTCGGCCAGGGATCGAACCCACGACCTCCCGCTTCTGCGGCGGACACTCTGGGGACTAAATAGATTTCCTGCCAATTTCAGGGGGCACTGGCCCCCTTCACTATGCTCTCATTTGTTAAGCTATTTTCTTTCACCTCTGTTTTATTTGTATATTGGGGAAACTTGCTCAGTGCCAGCTTCGTCTTCCATGCTAGTGTTGTTGTCTGTGTCCGTTTTTGTTTCCATTTCGTCAGTTGCGTCACTTTCACCTTTGTCTTCTTTGTCTTCTGTCCTCTCTTTTCTTTCTTGTTGTTTTGGTGTTCATTATTTTAGCCACATTTTTCTCATGGGCTGTTTGTGGTGTGTCATTTTCCACTTTCGAGATTTTGCTTCTCTGCGACGAACTTGAGTGTCATTTTCCTTTTCTTGATTCTCCATTGGGCACCGGAGTCGATGTTAGTGGGTGTATCCCCATGGACGGATTCCTGCTTAGTGTAAATCACTTCCCTCATCAAGGGACTCCCCCTCCTCCAGCAATATAGCAGATCTATTTATTCTTAAAGGCCATTTGCTTTTATTTGTATGGGGTGAATGGCATCCCTGTTTTGTTGGCACTTAAGCATCACCCACCCACCCCAAATTCTGGATATTATGGGTACTCACAACTCTCATCCCCTATTATTTCAGTGACGTCAGTGTTTGGCATTCTGCATTCATTGGCCTCCTTTAAAATATATGCTCCTTCCTTTTATTTTCTACATATCTCTATAATTTGCTCTATTGCCCTGCCTAGTTGTTCTTGCAGGCCTTCTTGTTCTTTCATGATTGGATTTGGGGGGGGGGGAATTGTAGCCTTACTAGCATAAGTAGGTGCTGCTGGGGGATTCTTGCAAACTTTGAGGACATCGAAGAAAGTAAGTATTTTCTTAGCATCTTCTTTTATGATCGTCATGACTCTAATCCCTGATTTTACTTCGCGAAAGCCCCAAACGGTTGCCATTCTGCTTTCCCTCACTTTTATTTTAAGTTTAAGTTCTATTTTCTCCACTATTTCTTTGCTGTCTACATGGAGAGGGAGGCCGGAGATGTAAAAATCAGTAACCTTGGCTTCTACCTCTCTGATTATTGATTCAATTTTGTTGAATTTTGCTGTTAGCCCTATTAGTTCTATTGTGTCCGTTTGAACTAGAGACGTGTCCGGTGGAGGGGGGATAGCACACATTTATTCTTTCCGGCATTTTGAAGTCAATCAATGGACTCAATCATAATGATTTTGATTTTCAGTGCCATCAGTAGTTCGGAGTGTCTGGGGCAATTTGGAATATCTCCGAAATCAATGCTCTGGCACCCCAAAGGGTGGAAGGCCAACAGTCTCTGGTTTGTTCCACTCTCATCAAATTGTGTGTGGAAATAGATATTTAGTTTTGTTCCATGTCAAATCTGGAAGATGTTTCATCCAGGTTCTTCACTAAGGTGGCAAGCTCATCTTCACTGCATGCCAACCATTCAATGTCATCTGCAAAGCGTAGGCTAGTGATGTTACTCCCGCTGAATGCTGACTGTCCCACAGTGGTTTTCCAGGGCTTAACTCATGATGCGCACTACGTAGATGTTGAAAAGCGTGGGTGACAGGAGGCAGCCTTGCTGTACTCCAACTGTTGTCTAGAACCAGTCCCCCACTGTGCAATTACTGCACTGGTAGCCTTGAGGATATATATATATATATATATATATATATATATATATATATATATATATATATATATATATATATATATATATATATATATATACATAAAGAGAGAGAGAGAAAGAGATAGAGAGAAAGAGTGCTTTAAGATCTTTACCAGCCAATGCCTTCAAATTCATCGAAAATTTACCAAGTTCAAGCATATCATCAGCAAATAGTATAAATGCAATGGTATCTATCGTTTTGCTTAGAATTAATGATGCTCCCCAGAAAACGTTCTAGATCATCCACGAAGAGAACAAAAAGGACAGAAGATAAAACCTTCCTATGCTTTAAACCAATAGCATAAGCTCCAATAAAAATCAAAGTAGGAGTTACGTCCCTTTGACCATAACCTTCTTATGACTCAAACTGGTTTAGTATTGAAAGGTGCACAATTAATTACCAAAGGTTAAGGACCATAATCGTCAATTCTATCAGAACCTCTTTTCAGACCAATAAATGTACAATGTAAAAGTCCATGATTACCCACATACTTTTGAGATAATAATTTAATACGAAAATAGCAGCTATTACCGAACGATCTTCAGATAACCAAAGTGTGCCTCGCTTAATCCGTTATTATTATCAATCCATGAATTGAATTCGTTCATTTCAGATACAATACGATATTTCTGATAATTGACATCTCGGAATCGCCCCGTGGGCCGGTGGTTCTTCTTTGTGTTTTTTCAGGGGTTTTCTCCACCAAGTAAAATGGACACCATATGTTGCCTATCATGTGCTGAAGAAAATGGCATTAAGCCCGCAACAACTTTGGATACATGCCTCGACACTAGATGCTTCCCGATAAGGTCATTATCATACGTTTTTTGTTGTTGCCCATTTTACCTGGGCGATGGGCAACCTGGCAGTTTCTCCTATATGCCATCATCAAAACTGGCTATTTTAAACAAAGAGCACTGAGGCAAAATCAACTGATCGACTCACTAATTTCATGAATTATAGTGGATTTCGCACTGCCATGCACGTACCACTGTTTTTCTTCCTGCCCTGCAGGATAATTAATTACACCTGGAGGAAGGAATTAGAGCCACGACCCTCAGTCATTTATGTGCTCATCGAGCACTATTCAATTTAGCCTCAGGTATTTGGACTTATTAAAAGTATCTATCGACCTGAATTGAGGGCTTACACGAGTTATATTTTTTTTTTTTAATTTTTAGAGAATGCTCTTTCCCGTTGATCTTCACATACGACTTTTGGGAGGCATCCTGCCCCATTGTTTTATGTTTGTGTTTGCTAAAGACTGAATAAATGTTATTTTTTTAGTTCATATATTTTTCTTATTTTTTTTAAATACTTGTTTTTATTTATGATTTGGATTTGATTGATTTATTTTTAAAAATTTTGTTTAAAGAAATTTTTTTTCAGACATTTATCATGATCCAGGTACATTATTTTTCATGTTCTTCTCTTCTTTTCCTTCTTTTTTTTTTCTTTCTTCTTATTGCTCTTTCTTGGTCAAATATTTTGCTCCTCTGTCATATATCCTTGTGGTGTTTCATTTGATTTCCCAGGTACTGTTTTATTTGTTTTGTCACTATGCCTTCATTCTGTTTTCGTTGTTGTTTTCCTACTTTTTGTTGATTGACCTTCTGATAATGTTTTATATTTCCTTTCTATTGTTGTTGTTGTAGTTTCTATATCTCCTTGTGTTATTGTTTAGTATTCTTCTCTCTAGGTTTTAGTTGTTGTTGCTGCGTCTCCAGATTATTTGGTTTTTGGCAAGATGCTTATGTTCCTTTGTTTTTCCTTTTTCCCTTTATTTAATTTTTGGATTTCTTGTTTGGTTGGCGGCTCTTCTTCCGTTCGTTTCTTTGTTCCTAAAAATCTCCTCTTGATTTGGATCCAAATGTGTTGTTGTTGCTTGTTGTTTCTCTTGCTGCTTCTGCATCGGAGTTTGTGCTTTTGTATTATTGGTTGTTGTTTTTGTTGATCCTGTATGTTGTTTTTATAAATTGTTTCTACATCTCAGTTTTCCATATTTGTTGTTTCTAAACTTCCATCCACTGCTGATTTTTGACATTTGTGCTGCGTATCTCCTGTCTCTCCGCACCTGTCGCACTTTCTATGGTATATGCACCTTTTATACCATGCTTTGGTCAGGAATCCATGCAGAGGAGAAGCTAAGGGGGGGGGGGGGGCCAAAATGGGCTTTGAAATAGGTTGTAACGGGTAATGGTGATTTTATTGATGAAAATAATGGGTTTCAGAGTTGAGGTGGGGGGGGGGATGAATATTGTCCCCAGGCGCCAAACACTTAGCTACGCCTCTGAATCCATGCGAGAGAACTTTGAATTATAGTGCTTCGTCCACTAAGCAGACCCGGATTACCCATTAGGCAGAGTAGGCAACTGCCTATGGGCCCCGCGACTTTTATGGGCCCCATCAGGGGCCCCCATGAGACCGTGACCGTGGATCTCGGGCCCCAAACGTTTGACTGCCTATGGGCCTCCACGGTGCTTAATCCGGCGCTGCCACTAAGGGACATGTAGCACTGTTTAATGCTAGCATAGCTAGCTATTTAATTAATCCCGAGGGAGCTTAATAGTGCCAACTCCCAAGGACTTTAGTGTGTTCATAGAACACTATTTAATTGGGCCGTCAGATCGGAGTTGCTAAACAGCGTCTATCGAAATGAATGGTTGTCCTAGGTGAGTGGAAATAGAGTCAGCACGCACTCACTTCTAGGGAATCCATGCAGATAAAATGCCCCTTTTATACTTCCGAGCTTGGTCGTTTCAACTTCAAGTATCCTCGTTCCGATGTATATTGTAAACCCTGAACTGTTGCGAGTCTTGATTTTCCTACTTTGATGCCAAATTTTTCCTCAAAGCACTGTATCTTATAAGGGTATCAGCAGTGGGATATCAGACAGATGTAACTTACCTGTCTGTTTTTGATCTTTTTTTGTATTGGTTCCGGTGGTTTTTTTTTTTAACCAATACTGTCTCTCCATTAATTTGTATTTCTACGTATGGTAAAGCTGGCGAATTGTCTCGTGGTCGTATTATGTAGCCCGTATACCTATCTTTATTTATGGAATAGCTTTTTTGTTCTATCTCTGGGTATTTGATCTTAAATACTATCAGCGCCGTAGATACACATGGTACATTTTCCCTCTGTATTCCTTGCATGTCTAAAAATTGTGTTCCTTCTTGGTAATTACATTCGATATAAAATACTTCCTCAGTGTCTACTCTCTTAATCTTAAAATATCTCTGCAAATCCAAGTGTTGCCTTGCGTGCCGCGACTATTTTTTCTCAATTTTTTCCTCGCTCATTATTGAGTAGTGTTCATTTTTGTAGTTTTTAATTATATATTATATTCGTCCTTTCACTGCATTTTGTCAAATTGTATTACTTTTTCCATTGATTCTATGATTCTACTGCAGCATGATAACTTACGCTGACTTCCTTTTACATGTAGTTTATTTCGTACGTGCCATTGTGATCATAAACGCTTAGTTTACTTCCCAATAATAAGCATTAGAATATATAGCCTATCATGTGCTGAAAGATTGTGTTAGTTGGAATAGACCCACCATGCAATCATGGTCTAAAGTTGTACAGTTTGACTAACCGCATCAGATGTCTACCAAAGCAGTATGTAACTTCAGTCGCGATTGGTCGGTGACTATGACATCACATCGGGACACCTGGGTTGGACGGGTGGAAATCATTTCATATCTCCATTCCGTACGATGTCCGAGAGAGGCAGGGAGGCGAGTAACTCAGCAAGCCGGCCATGGATGTTGTGTACTCCCCAAAACGCTGGCCCGTACTTATTTCAGATTCCTTCAAGTTATGCACAGTAAAAATGACAATACTGTGTTAGCTACGTGTGCAATTAATCACATTTATTATGTTTAAAAGTTTGAAAAGAGAATAAAATGATTCATAAAATTGTATTAAGTTAGTTTACATACAAAATTCTTAAAAAAAAAAAACAATCGGCGAAGTCAAGATGACTTGTGTAAAGTTTGAGCCAGGCATGAGTACATTGAGAATAATAATTTTGACGGCAGTAAAGAAAATGTTCAAATTAGGACAGAGACATTATCAAATTAGGTTCTCGAGCCAAATGAGAATCGATTGCATTCAACCAGGCAATTGGTTATTTCTCGACCTTTTCAATATCGAGTTCAGGAACGTCTTCTAATTGGTCTGTAAATGGTCTGCACAGGTAGACATTTTCTACATCTTTAGGCAGCATCAATGGTGCACATTCCCCATATGGAATCCGTCCTTTCTCTTTTGCAGGCTTAAAAAGTTTCGGTCTCATTGTTAATACTGGACTATCAGTAACCGGACGCTGATGGTATCCGAACTTAAGTCTTCGGACTTGACGGATAGGTAGTTGAATCACCTTGGGCTGCTACACGTGTATATGGCCACACTCCCTTTTCTTCCATTTTAATGGTTAGTTATGGCCCACGTGTAGCAATAATTGTGTTTTATCCGCTCCCTTCTCCTCTCTTTTCGATACAGCGAGAAGCGCTCCCGACGTGTTTTTTGTGTAGTTTCTTTGTCCACAGTGGATAAATTTCGGCAGTATTCTTTGCAGTCCCGGGTAAACATTTAGTCCACGTTGGGCTGGTGGCTCATCATTTGTCCAGTCTTCGTGGTTGTCAGTAATAGCCGCCACATGGACAGCTCAGACCTACTGTTCTTCGATGTTCACTGGTCGACGTTCCCTGGTTGAATGGAATTGCAAATTCAGCGCACACATTACAAGAGTAGATACTAAGCGTATACATTACAAGAGCAGATACTAACAGAAAGCCCGATTTGCGTCCAGTTTATGTGTATATGTTTGTTTCTTCTAATTCAATGAATTTTTTTCAACTTCCAAACACTATATGCAATCAATAGTATTTCTACCAGCATGCCATGAATATGTTAATGAATTTACAAGGAATAAATAAACCCATTCATCCTTCTGAGTGCCGATGGGTAAGCTATTTTATTTTATTTTATTACGAATATATAGAGTTGTGCTTTGGAGAAGAAAAAAAAAAGAAGCTAAATACTATTAACTTCAGGATTTCTCGGTAATTGGTCTGATAAAATCATTATAAAAAGAGGTCAACTAATAAGGTGGAACACGTCAGAGGCATCAATATGGTGTGTTCTAGGTACCGATTGTACTCGCTTATACGTCGAATCAAACTATAAACTAACAAAGATCCTTATCTGCCGTACCATACTGTTCCTGCAGATCAATCAGAGTCTGTGTTTTTTGTTATACTGAGAATTCATAACAAATTGCAGACTCAGATCTTTGGGCGCATTATTAGCTGGAAGATCCAGGTCTAGCAGTTTGCAGTTGATCTCATGTTATAATCGAGTAAAGATGATAAACGTTCCACACGTGTTTGTGGAGCGGATACATATTAGGTTTATACTGAAGTTGATGCCCGTTTCAGAGAAAATATGTCAAAACAAGATAACATTTTTATGTTGCATTGCTATATTATCTATTGCCTAAATTCAAGTAGAAAAAAAATGTATTAAACATAAACCGTTCTTTATGTTGTAAGACATACTACGGTATAAACTACTGGAATAGAGAGCAGAATAATGATGTGTAATATTATATGGTCTCTTTATGAAAATCTTAAAAATAGAGTTAGATACATTCATAATTGCATGAGGAACTGGTCAGAGGCGTAGCGATGGTATTTTGCGCCCGGGGACGAACTATAAAATTGGCGCCCCAGCGATCTTGTGACCAGTCCCGGATTACCCATTAGGCAGAGTAGGCAACTGCCTATGGGCCCCGAGACTTTTATGGGCCCCATGAGGGGCCCCCATGACACCGTGACCGTGGGTCTGGGGCCCCGAAAGTTTGACTGCCTATAGGCCTCCACGGTGCTTAATCCGGCGCTGCTTGTGACCGATTTATTACCCTTGTTTACTTATTCTATTGTAACGTTGCAAGCCTCATTTTGGCGCCCCTGTACCTTGGCGCCCGGGGACAAATGTACCCCCTTCCCCCCCCCCCTTAGCTACGCCTCTGGAACTGGTGCGTGTAACTGGAATAGTATATAGTGAATGTTAATTGCCGTTTTAATCTGCTATGTTTATTTATGATTTCAAAAAGGAATTTCACAAACGGAGGTTGCAAGGAGAGATTTAATTACGTTGAAATTATTTTTGGAGTGTTTATGCAGATGATACAGTAATGGTTTCCGAAATACAAGAGGATATTCAAGAGGGTTTTGTTACTTTTGGCAACTACTTTGACAAATGGCATTTAAAAGTACCCCCCCCCCCCCCCGGTATTTATGGATTTGAAAGAGGTAGAAGAATTCCAGAAATTCGTTGATAAGGGTTTGGAATTAGAAAAGGCCAATAGTTTTTAATTCTTCTTGGCATTGCTTTTACTGCAGGAAGTGCATACAACTAAGCACAGCAAACACTTGCTCGACAGAACTGTAATGCTTCTTGTTCTATTCACATATTCTTGCATAAATTTGGTGACATATTTCTGAAAGTGGTATGTAACTTGTGTATATTCTAGCTTTCTCAGTTTTATGGTGCAGAGAGAGAGAGAGAGAGAGAGAGAGAGAGAGAGAGAGAGAGAGAGAGAGAGAGAGAGAGAGAGAAGGGGGTACACTTAACATTTTATGACAAAAGGTATTTACATTGAGGTAATGTAGCAAACTGATTTCATTCATGGTGATTTGGCAAAATATCCCTACGGACAGATAGATGTTTGCCGTATTTTCAAGTACTGGACCAAAATTATTGGTGTTAATAATTTGATTATATATTTATATTGTCAACAGTTTAATAATAAATGATCTGGAAAATTATCCAGTGAAGACAACTCATGCAGATTTGGTAACTTAAACTGGGAAATGGTCTAGGACTCTAGGGCTTTGTGAAGATTGGATGAAACAATCAATCGGAAATATCCATGTACTTGAATTACTTGTCGAACAACGCGTTGCTGACCAGTTTGTTCAAAACTTGTATTCAGTTTTTGAGGATAGAGGAATTATTATGTAAATTGGTCTCTTGATTGTTGTCCTTCCTCGAAAATGAATATCACTTTGTTATTGATTGTGAAGGTTATTCTCTGTATTGAATACATACATAGATCGTAATTTTTTTTTATTCGTCCAGGTGTGGACAACGTCTTTGAATTATTCAATTTTCAAAGTAATTATGTTTTCAGAAATCTGAGTAATTTTATATACAGAGCATTTACCTTATGGACTGACTTAATGAACGTTAGGCAGTACGAATGCTTCTATGTTGTTAATTTAAGTTGTGCGTGTGTGTGTATGTGTGTGTGTGCGCGCGCGTGCGTGTGTGTGTGTAATTTGGATTTTTTTTAACGTAGCTTTAGCACTTTTTCAGTCATATCGTTATTATGTCTGCAGTGTGGCAGTTTATAGTGATGCCTAACACAGGGGCATTATGTGGCAGGCAATTTAGCATGATGTTCCACCCAGTCACCTTATCCTGAGACCAGACCGACCAGTTCTAACACTAGCCTCTTAATAATGAGGCAACTGTTAGTACCATTTTTGTAAGTCTTTGGTATGTATTACGCCTCCTTCTCTAACGCCTCCTTCTTAGTAAGAGAGGTAATTAATTGGATTTAGCTAAGTTACCGTTCCAGTCATAAACAACGATTAAATAGTGAAATTAATTTTGAATATTTGAATTTAAATTACATACTTTATATCTGTTTCTACATATTCTCTGATGTAAAAATTCATCTTCAAATGCGTCTACATCCTCAATGTTCACAATACATATAACAATAAAAGTCTTTATCTGTCTGAGTTGTATTGTGCCGTTCTTTGTATATCATTATCAATTATATTTAAAATTGATTCAGTAACATAATAAAGGCATTTGTTGTTATTACTTTCAACATTATCTATATAGTCTTTGTGTGATTTTAATTTTAAGAAAGTTTTCTTTTTCTAACAGGATACCATGATAATAGATATTTCATTGATAGATTCGTTTTTTTGTGTTTTATTTTATGTGTCCATAATTTGGTAGAACCTGTCGTATACAGATTTAATATTATATGTGATTGTTTCATCAAACGATGCTTGATTTTCATGTAATATATAATGTTAATATCGAATCATATCGAATTAGCCCATGATAATCTTGAATTTTGCTGAGCATAAAAACGTGTTTCTTTTATTCAACTTGATGTATTTTCATGTTCTAGTAAGAACTGTTGTCTGAATCTGACCTTCAGTATCATCAGACAAATATGAACCGACAATTTTTTTTTAGTTTCCTGAAAATAACTGTCTGCAGGTTTGATTTATTGTAGTTATAGATCATTAAGAAGTCTAGGTCATTGTTATGGGAATTATTATTATTATTATTATTATTATTATTATTATTATTATTATTATTATTATTATTATTATATTAGGGCCTAACCGGAAATCGCCTCGGACATTCGCTTCGGCCGAAATGTCAGGTTTTTCGTTACTATTCGGAAGTATTCGCCTCGGCAAATAATACGCGCACAAATGGTTACCAGTAAAATAATTCAATAAATATCGAACTTTAAAAAAAATGTTTTTTTAATACATAATAATTTAAGTTAATAATAAAAACTTTCATCTTATAGGAGATATATACGGTACCCGAAAAAGTTTAAGCTTCACATACGATAATAAAACAAACAGTACTCTCCGGAGTCGCACCTACTACTCAGTTCGTGCCCAGATCCGGCAAATAGTACATCCAAATACTCGGATTCGGTACTAGGCGAAAATTATCAACTCGGTTAGGCCCTAGTATATATATATATATATATATATATATATATATATATATATATATATATATATATATATATATATATATATATATATATAGGCCCTAGTGTGTGTATATATATGTATATATATATATATATATATATATATATATATATATATATATATATATATATATATATATATATATATATATATCCCAGATGTTTCTTGTTTACTTTTTTTGGGCGTATGAACTTGTCTACACAGAATTAACACTTGTATAAACAAAATCTGAAATTCTTTCATTTATATGTACTGACATTTTTTTCCTCCAATATTTGTACATATCAAGTAGTAACAAAAATTATTTAGCTGAAAAAATCCACTGATTTATCTGGCTGATATGTTCCCAATATCCGTCCCTATGAAATTGAAAAACATTCCACAGTATTATCCATAGCTTTTAAATCTCTTTATTTAAATAGCAGATTTTTCTTCAATATTGGAGCATTTTAAATCGTCAGATTTTCGTTGCTGTTGTCCATTTTTTTCCAATCCATTGATTCATGAAGTGATTTTACCCCGCAATTTTTCAACGAAATAATTCAAGAACAAGTTAAATATGAAGTCCAAGTGTTTAAAAAATGAGATATATATTTTAATTTAGGTCTTTGGTTTTCTTTTACACTAGTTTAATGAGTATCTTTGAAATCAAGCGAATTCTCATCTATAAATTCCATGTATTCAATTTCTTTCACACCTGCGCAGAATAGTTTTCTTTTTTTTAACTCTGCTCCTTCTATTTCATTTTGTCTTCATTTTTCGCTTGCATGTTTTCCACATTTCACTCATTCATCTTGCCTTTTATCAAATTCATGTGGACGTCTATATTCATTGCACTTCTCCAAACGCACAGTGTAAAGAATGCTAAGATTGTTCCATATACTTTTAATTTCGAGCTGTTTTTAAAGTACCTTTTATCTACGTGGGATTTTCTGATAATAACTTCTACGTTTTATGCTTCACCCAAAAATATCATCGCCAAAAATATGCAATTTAATTTCGTGTTTGCACTATTCCGGTGAATGAATTTCATTCTATCGGTTTTGGAAACAGATTAAGTTGTTATAATGTCACTTGAAATAAATTCAAATTTGTCCAAATCTTTGTACATAACATAAATTGTGTCATGAACTCTAAACATTATTTATTATATATTTATTTAGGTATATTTTTATTATATATTTATTTATTATATATTTATTTAAGTACAACTGAAGGCATATTTTTATGCATTTTGGAAGAACTTTTTTAAAACATTATTGTTCTTGTTATTTTTAATAAATATTTTGAAGTTTAAGATATCTGTTGGAAAATCTGGAAGATGAATTAGAATTAAGCAGGAAACTTGTCAAACTGATTAATTAATTCTATCAGACATTGTCGAAAAATCAAACGTAACAATCATAAAGACAAAGGAGCCAGCTAAATAGAAAAACACCCAATGATGATTGATTACATGATAGAATACAAAATTAATCACATGTAACTATTAAATAGATTACAGTTTTATTTAGTCTTAATAATCTGTCTTTCAGTATTCACATTTATAAAGAACGTGTATATCGTATCATTTAACTGAGCCATGTATGTACTGTCGACCGTGCGAATTTCTGGTACGCTGGAGGTTTTGTCTTTTAAACAGGCTAAAACTAATTTTTAAGGTGGAAACATGTATATATCTTTGAAATTCGAAAAAATGGAGAAAAGCAAACAACGAAAAAACCCAATCCACCCCTTCCAAGCGTACCAGACTCGTAATGGTGAATCTATATTTTTTAAAATTAATTTTGACAATTATGTCCAAATCATTAACAGCATAATATTAATTATTTGTTTAAAACTCAATTTAAATGTGTATTGATGTAATTATCATAAAATTTTTCGAGGTTGTCGAGTAAGTTTTCCGCAGCCATTGCTTTACCTTTATTTTTAAAATATCTGACTCCTGCATTTTAACTCTTATCTTTTTAACATATAGTAATAATAGTTAGATAAAGACAGATTGGACGATTTCGTGGATTCTTCTAAACTAGCTTAGCTGTTTCCTCAGCAAATAAAAACAAAACAAAACAAAACGATAAAGATTGTAATTAACAGGAAACAAAAAAACAAACACAAAAACTCCGCCTAATTATACGAAACATATTTTGCGATCACTAGGATTCTACTGATGTGATTAAATTAATTAATCAACTAGTCCATCACTCAGCACTCTGTATAAGCTTACTAGTCATTAGATTTTAATGGGGGAGAGGTAGAAGGTGTTTTTCGATTTTTTTTCTCCTATTTTGCCTGTGAGTTTTTATTTCTACAATTCTTTTCCCAATCCATGCAGTCCAAAGGTTAGGCCATATGCGTGGATTTTTTTTTTGCCGAAAAAGAAATTCATCCAGGAAATTTAATTTCGATTAAGGACGAAAATAGATTTGAATGCATATTTTATTACCTAGTGATGACTCATTTAATTTCTCGACTAATTTTGTCGGATTTCATTTCCAACATGAACGATGTTACGTATGTATATACAGGAATGCAAGGAATCTAGTTTGTCTTTTCTGCTTGTCCAATCAAATACCGATATACGACCATGTGACTATCAAGCACCTCCTTCTCCGGAAATAGAAGTGTCAGAATTTGGCAGACTTAAAAACAAGTTCCAAAGTTTCGAAAGTTTCAGTATCTTCATAGAATTTTGCAGTAAGTATATTCAATGACGTCTTTTCATTCTTTCATGGCCATCTTAGATTCAGTGGGATATTTCAAACGTATTGTCGCTGCGTGATCTAACATTTGTAGAACAGACTTGATTCAGCAGAAGCACAAAGATGCCTTCCGTGGGGCTCATATGGGGTTATTGGAAGCTGTGCTGCATACAATGGCGCATAGGCTATATCTTTCAGCTGTGGGTTCCATCTTTATATCTCGTAAATTAAAGGAAAAATCTTATTATTTTGTACGTCCATTCTTTTTTTTTCTTCTCCAAATTTGTTCTGTGTTTCATCTGCGAGACTTACGATAGACCGTTATCTTTAACAGAGAGTTAAAATAGAATGTTCACGACATTTTGGCAGAATAAACATTGACTAGGTGTGTGTGCATGTCTGCCGAATATTCCTTTGCATATAACTCAAAATTATCGTCGAGTCCACGATTGTGGGAAGTCAGACTACAGAAGCGTGAAGTTAGAAAGTGTTTAAATTTTTACTGGATCGTACCTTTATAGGAAAAAGTAATCACCAAAGTCAAATGTAGATGAGAGAGGGTATATAAAATCTGGTTTTTGTATTTAGATAATACAAACGTTAGCTCATTGCCATTTGAACTGTTTTATCGACTACCGAAATAAATATCAAACGCCGAAATCTAGCGATGGTGACATAGGAGTCTTTTTATTTTATGTTGGTTGTATCGACACGCTCGATTGCTCTTTTGAGGTCGAGGTCACAGTCGTCACAAAAAAAGCCCCCAAACACAAACTAAAACAACCCCAACAAATTTCATGGTTAAAGGCTTTTTTGTTTATATTTCCATAACACCATGATTAGTTTTAAGCATGCTTTGAATAATCTTTAAGAGGTCAAGACTACTTTTGGTTTCATGCACTCTTGCCCGTATGCCTGTGATCAAGGTCAAAGTCGTACAGAATTTGTGTTCATGTGGATAGAAAATTTGCATTATGATTTTTTAAAAATATTTTTTATCTGCAGTTTCATTGAACCCTTGATGGACTTTATTATACTTTACATACATCATTATAAAGTTAGGACAATTTATTCTTTAACATGCACTCATGCCCATTTGATCAATAGGTCAAGGTCATACTTTCATTTGCTTTTATTTCCAAAAGCTCATGATTGGTTTTGTTCATATATTGGATGCATTATCTTGAACTTAAGATAATTAATTATGCAAAATGCTTGCTCAAATGTTTTGACTGCGCTCAAGATCACATGCTTTGATTAGCATGTGTTAATATTGTTTTTGAAACTCATAACATTCACTTGGCAACAGACAGGGATAGCAGATTGTGGCATATTGTATTTGTCAATATTTTCCCAGTAGAAAAGCGACTGAGAAAAAATCCTAATGGCTTTTGTGGTTTTCAGGGTCACTAGTACAAGTAAATGTATTCTTAATGTTGGATACATGACAATTCCAACAGCAGAGTCCTTGGTGCACAACATTTTGTGTGTGAACTTTTATGTGTTTTTAGATCTGTTTTTAAAATGTTCAGATGATGTGTTTGGTTTATCAAAAGGAAATGTCCGTTGGATTGTGAAGAAATTAGGTAAAGAGGCGTATGCCAGGTCTCAGTAGATAAAATGAGTGAGACCACTTAATCAATTATTGGTGCCTTATTACTTTGATCTAAAGCAGGGGGCTAAAACGTGGGCCACATGTAGCCTGCCAAGCTGAATCCCATGGCCTGCAAAATAATTGGTATCAGGAGGTGTCATGAGAGATAACAAAGGTGGTACAGCCCTTAGGCCATCAAAATTGCCCTTATGTGGTCCACAAGGTGGTTTGAGTTTGTGACCCCTGGTTTAAAGACTAATTGCTTTGACATGTTTCTTTAATATTAGCAATATTCAGTACACCTTAATCCATTGTATTTTAAATCTGTTCAGAGTGTTTCAAACACTTGCATTGTATTTTATTCCATATTAGGAATAATATTGTCAGGAGCTTTGGATTTCTTTGAATTTTTTCCACGAATGAAAATGATTTATTTTGTTTGTAAGAGAAATAAGAATTCCCATTTTATTAGTCATAAAATCGAATCCAGGAAAAAAAGTCACAGGAAAAAAAGTCACACAAAAAAAGTCACAGGAAAAAAAGTCACAATGAAAAAGAGCCCTAGGAAAAAAAGTCACAGGATAAAAATAAGTGAGAATATCACACAAATTTAGAAACCATAAATAATATATTACGATGGAGATAATTTTTAATAAAATTCAAATATATACACTCCGAAAAATTTCAACTTGTAATGAAAACTAAATCCAATAGAACAATTATCTAGCTTATACTAACATTAAATGTTTGGCTGAAACCAGTATGTTGAATTGTTTAACAATCCCAGGCTACAAAGGGACATTACATCATAAAAATCTTTTGTTCTGCCAATGTAACAAATTAGTGTCTTACTTGGCTTCAGACCTATATTCATCTATTCCATATTGTATTCAATGAAGCAAATGCAATGTTTATTTCATTATTTGTTCACATTAGGTTGACATTTTTTTGGATATGTATGATTGTATCTATTTGATTTTTATGTAAAGTTTTCTCTATAGTAATATAGTATGTACTGTACCAAAATTTGTGTTATATTCCCGTTTTTAACCTGTGATTTTTTTCTATAACTCTTAATTCTTGTGACTTTTTTTCTTGCGACATTTTTCCGTAACTTTTTTCATTTGGCTTTTTTCCTGGATTATAATAATAATAATAATAATAATAATAATAATAATAATAATAATAATGACTGGTGAGTGATCTTTAAGGGGAGTCATAAACCTCTCTCTCTCTCTCTCTCTCTCTCTCTCTCTCTCTCTCTCTCACACACACACACACTACTCTTTATAGGTAAAGATACAATTCCATTTTCGTGCGATGACCAAAAATCTATTATTATGCATTATTATGTGAATTTAAAAATGAAAATTTATATATTTACTCTGAAATATAATTTAGTCCTACCCAAAACTGTGACTTTTTTCCTACCCAAAACTGTGACTTTTTTTCCGCAGAGTGTGACTTTTTTTCCTGTGACTTTTTTTCCTAGCCGAAATTGTGACTTTTTTTCCGTGACTTTTTTTCCGCGCACCATAAAATCATATGCACATAGACTTTTGGTTTTTAGCAATTAAAACGTGTGCTTCTCTTATTGGAACTTTACATATTTTCTTTGGTGCCAAGTGTAAGATTGCAGATGAACCTGATACAATACATGCTAGACTGGCTGACAGAAAGTAGATAATGTATCAGATTCTAATAAACAAAATGCTTCTCAGACAGATTCATGGAATAAATAATTAACTGCTGTAGTTAAAAGCTAAAGAAATTGAGGATGACTTCTTCCAGTTGATGGTAGCCTGAAAATCTCTTGCAGGGATGAGTCTGCATGATACATTCTTGAAAGTATGCAACAGGTACTTTTTTGACTGCTGTTTGCTGCAGTGTTGCTGGTTCCACAGATAACATGAGTGGCTTGCATCAAAATCATGTCAAGACAAAAGACATTAGATATTAAAACAAGAAATAGGCATGACATGAATGATGGATGTTCATGAACAAGAGGATTTTAATCCTTAACTTTCAGTGTGGAAGTTAAAGTTTGTTTGAGACAAAATAATAGTATTCTTTGTTGGTTCAAGTTGTAAAAAAATGAATAGAACATGGTCAGTTGTTTCTTCGAAAGCATCTTGGCAAATTTATTTATTTGAAATGGAATTAAGCTAATTAAAAAATTGGATATAGAGAAGAAACTGATTTTAATAGCGCAATAAATTATTCCTCACTTTTGTTAGCTTTACTTTATTGTCCTGAAAAATCACTATCTGTTTAATGTGAATGTATATCCTCCTATAGAGTGGAGAATTATCATTTGGATGTTGTGATCCACATGTGCATCTCATATGGTCTATGTGCAGAACAGCCATCTGTTTCAAGCATGCCATGCTGTATGGAAATTATGTCTATATCTTCACCAGAGAAAATTCATTTTAGCAAGTGTTTGCAACATTTGCAGTCTCCCTTCTATGGTTAATTAAAATCTCAGTGTTACACTGTCCATTTTTTAATTTGATTTCTAAGTCACTAGACTTGATTTCTTTTAGGGACATATTACCTTGTTTATCCCACCCTTTAGAAGTTTGGTACACAGAAAGTCATATTATTAATTGGTATTCGCTAGAAGACTTAATGGTGTCTGCTTGGTTCTTATGGCTAAAAAAGAAATTATGTGTTTCCTATTGCACATGGTTTTAAAATTAGGGTCGGTAGGTATTTTAAAAAAAATCATTTTATAATGATTAGTATATATATATAATGTATTAAGTGTTTCAAGTACTGGGCAAAATCAGCTCAATTAGATAAATAAATCAGTTGCAGGAATTGTGTTTTAATTTTCTTTAAAATCCTGGTGGAATAGTGTTTGAGTTGGTAATGGAGAATGTATAGTTGGCGCACATTTTTTTTAACCTATTGAAAATGGTACCAATCTGCTATCCAGTATAGCATTTAACATTGACCATCTTGAAATTTTTTTTATTTCTACTTCTGAGTTGTACATCAGATGAACATATGTTTTCACTGAAAGACTCATGATTTCGAGTTAATTGAAATAAATATGGTGCTATTCTGATATCAGATATGACCACTGCATTTGCGATCTTGAAAACCTTGAAATTGCCAAGCCTTTTCAATGAAAAGTAATATTGAGCCGAAATATTTTAGTTTGTTTTAACTCTAACAATTTCTTTGGGTAAATAATGTCATTGATATTATGTGGTGTTATTTTGTTCTAAATCAGACAAACTATATTGGTGAGCTGGAATTTAGAACAAAAGAATAGCAGGCCCCATGTCACAGATAATTAAATTGTTGATACCCTAATTGATAGTATGTTCAGAAATACAACAGTATATGGGTGGTACCCACAGAAAATTAAATTGTTGATACCTTAATTGAAAGTTATGTTTAGAAATACAACAGTATATGGGTGATGGGTGATACATTTCTTTTTATGTGCCCAGCTCTTACACAGCACAGGTCCCAAGGCACAGAAAATTAAATTGTTGATACCTTAATTGATAGTATGTTCAGAAATACAACAGTATATGGGTTGTACAAATTTATTTGTGGTGCCCAGCTCTAACACAGTGTAAGAATTGTTTTCAGATATAATTTACTTTTCATTCTTCCAAGTTCATTTATTGCATTGGGTAACTACTATGGTACAGTCATTGTCAGTACTACAGTATGGTTAGTAGTGGAGGTTATGATACATGTACTACTGTTAACTATTATTGTACATTTGGCATTATCAATTCCACAAAAACTGTTATGTGTGTTGTAAACAAATGCCTTACAGATTAAAATGAAATGATTACCAGGAGCAATACTTACAAAGATGTGCATAGCCAAGGTTCTGCTACCTGGTAATCAAGCATCTCTGATAAATGTTTGTATCAGATTCTCAATTAAATTCCAAGTTTGATTGCAGAAAAATATTCTAACAATTATATATTTGTCTGAAATTTTGGCTAACATGGTGTGATTTTGTGCAGTTTTTAAGAGAATAAATCAACAAATTACTCTGTACCATTCCTTATGTTTTACAAAGGCATGACTGATGTTGATTGTATCATATGGACATTGACTGAAATGATAATCTTTAAATGTATGGTGCAGGGCTATGTTCAGAGCGTCACTTACAGATAGGATTAAAGCTGTATTTAATATCAGCCTGAATTTAGGGACTTGGAAAAGATGTACTGGTAGATTAAAGATCAGGTGGGAAGATCATTTTGAAAAAAATTAGTGGATTACTGTTTAATCGCTATGGAATTGTGTTTTCTGACTGAGATTGTCATGAGATTATGCCCTGCCCCACTCCCCACATACTCATTTGATCCATATAGGTTATGGAGATTCTTCTTTTCAGGAAGTGAGTCTTTCTATCATAATGATGGCTAGGTTTTAGGATGGATGTGACAGGGCATGAAAATGCTTCATTGCCTGGTACCTTGTATAGCAAAAATGAGGGAGACTTCAACTCACTATGAAGAACATCAGGAAGGGAACAGCAATCCCACTTACTTAGAAGAACAGTTAGTATGGTTAATCCCATCACCCTTATGAGTGGTTACAAGAATGACAGAATCCCCATTTTGATATCTCCCTCTCCAGAGAAAGATACTGGGAAGAACAATTCTGTCTTGTCTCAGGAAAAAGCTCGGGTTGTTGATGTCCATTCCACCATTGTGGGCAATGATTTATTAAGTTATCAGATTGCGACAGTTCTTCTCCCTCCATGCTACTTCCCTCTTGAAGGGTTGGAGGTAGAAGAAGTTTTGGATCTTCAACAAAGTAGAGCATGAGGTCAACAGAGAAAGTCTTCAGACTACTCCACATCCCCAAGGATAAAAATATTTTGTTTTAAGTCTTGACTTGGAGGTATTTCAATTTAGGAAATTAAAAATGCTATTGGATGTTATTATAAAGTCTTTGCGATGAACTGTAAGATAAACAAGACGTCCATATTCATTGATTGACAATATACTGACTCATATTAATTTATTGTTATTGTAACATCAGAATCTAAATCCAATTTATATTCAGACTTGCTATTTTTTATACTATAAAGAGAATTACATAAATATGTCATATTATGTATGAAAAAATTGCACATATTCTGTGTTCGATCCTGTTGAAGAACACAAAATATAAGCTGATAAAAAAATCCTCTGATTTCAAAGCAGATCTACTTGATTAAATCTTTTAATTTACCAGCTTGACATCCTGTATGCTTATTTTGAACCTTAAGCTCTTCCCTTGTATGTGCGGATGAGAACAACTTTTGGAGGTTATTCTTGAGAGGATCTATCACATCATGTGCCTTGAAACAGGTTTTCTAGCCAAGGTCTTTTTGGCTTACCATTATCTTTCTCACTTCTGGGAACTAGGAGCTTTGGTTTCCACATCCCTGAATTCACCCATTTCTGTATGCTGGTACATCATATTCAGCATAGGCTACTTGGAGCCAGAGGGTGTATTTCTTCAGAGATTTTAGTGTCAAGAAGAAGCAACCTTTCATATAAACAATATGAAACTGGGGACAGTGTTTGGTGACTTAGATTGGTGTATCCACCTTAAGCCATTGTTTTGTTAATGTTGCCTCAGACATTACCACCACGACCAGTTTTCACAAAGAATTGCCAACTGCATTTGTCCAGGCTACAAGGCAATCTCCTTTCAAGATTTATGATGCACATTGGGTAATCATCTGTAATGGGTATGTAGCAAACACTTTGATCCTAGCTGTCCTTCTATAAATGCAATTGCAAAATTTCTTCTCTTTGTTTTTAAAGAAAGAGAATGGTTCTGTGTCCACTATTAAAGACCATAGGGCAGCCCTTTCTGATGCTTGTAACGTCTCCAGGGGTTGTGCCGTAGGTCAGACAGGATCTGTTTTTGATCTAATAAAGTACTTTGAACTTCACAGACCAGTATCTCGCTCACTAATGTCTAGATGGAATCATTAATGTGTTCATTGGTTTAACTGTCAAAATCCCCTTCTTACTCTTTCAGTGAAGCTTCGATCAAGAACATTTGAAGGCTGTGTTTCTGTTCTCATTAATGCCAGCAAGAAGTATTAGTGAGATTCATGCCTTGTCAGTGAAAAAAAGGTTGTGTACAGTTCAACAGTAAGAATGATTCAGTTTCTCTGTTTGCCATCCTGTATTTCTGGCTAAGAATCAGCTACCATAAGTAGTTCCAATTCATTTTGAGATCCGCAGTCTCAGTTACATCTGTACTACTGGATAATTAGGATGGGCTCCTGTGACCAGTTTTGGCTTTAGGGTTATATTTGGCTTCCTGTAAAGGGAGATTAGGAATGGTTGGAATTTCTTCATCTGAGGGGTTCTTCTGATATTGGTGGCCACTGTTTCCAAGTGGATTGTCCATAATCAGAAGAGCTTATCAGTATTTGACTGAGAAGGACCTTTTATAAGAAGTAAATCCCATGAAGTTATGGCTATTGCTTCATCTTGTGTTTACTTGAATATCTCTTTGATGATTTTATGAGAGCTGCTGCCTTGCAGTCACACATTACCTTTTCTTTCATTTACCTTTGATCTTGGTTGCACCAGTTTTTGTTTGGTCCTATAGTGACAGTGCAGCAAGTGTTCCAACCTTCTACTGGCCTACAGTTGTCACAACAACTGCTGTATGTGAAGTGCAATTGTTTTCTATACCAGTTTTATCAAGGCTTTAACACGTTGACCCCTGGAAGTTTTATCTGTTTTCACATGTAGGAAACATATTTTGGGGACTATTTCTGAATACATTGACTTCCTTACAGTTTTCCATTAGACCAATGCCTAGTTGTGCTAAAAAAATGTTTTCCATTGGTCAGTTTGCTGGCGCATGAGCAAAAGGTGAAAAGTTGGGAGTTTTTTTTTTTTTAAAATCTTTTTTTTGCTTAACAGACCCATAATTTTGGTATGGAGAAGACTTTTTATTCAAAACGTCCACCTTATCCTACTTTTTACACAGGTTCACCTGTCTGTGTCCAGTCCAGACAAGTCTGCCTTAGATCTGAGACCATAAAGTCTAGAATCTGGACACAAACTCAGGTTCCGACATTGGGTGAATTTTTGGGTGGAAAAAAAAATGGGTACTTTTTTTTTAAAGGTTTTTCCCTCTGTATTTTGCAGTGCAACTAAAATGTCCAGATTTGCTATCATTGTGGAGCTAAATCTGTCTACCTTTCTATAATACCACCCACTTTAGTGTATCATGCATGACCATGATGCTACAGACCTTGGAAGTAGACTACTATCTCATGCCCCATAAACTTGGCACTAGGGGTTAATGTGTTAAGCCACCCTCCTAACTGGTAAATTCAGCAATGCTATAGTAGAGGTGATGTATTACTGGTACATTATTAAAAGGTGGGGTTTCTTTTGTGTGGAGGGGTGGAATAGTTTTAATCATGTAATAAATACTTACCTGTTTAAAATGTCTGAAATTTAAAAAAAAATGTTATTGCATGTATGTATATTTTGTATGACATTTAATATATTAAAATGCCAAGTGCACCATTAGTTGAAATTTATATTTTGCATTTTCAACTTTTAATTAAAAGTAGAAGCCAGAAAGAAGCCAATATGAATGAAACATGCATATATATTGTTTGTTTTACCAAATAGACAATGTAGCAGCTTAGTACTGTAAACATTGCTTTCCATTCTGGTTTCAAAACTTTTATCAATTTGCTTTCACAAGCCAGCATACTAGTACAGTATGTCTTTTGCATATGGTAGTTATGTCAGGCCACCTCTTGTTGATAAATTAGAAAAGATGTTTTTAAAAATTGTAAATGGGTATGGGCAGCACAGAACAAATTTAAGAAATTTCATCAGTACCATTTGGTAAACTTTTCCCCCATCCCCATATGGGAACTCTTTAGTCCTTTCCTCACTCCAGGATTTTTTAAATTAACAATATCCCATCCCCACTCCTCATAGCTTTTAAGTTGTTACTTTTTCTTTTGACATTGATAGAAAACTTGGATTTTAAAGGTAACTTGAGAGAATAAAGATTTCAAGCAAAACAAAAGTGGTATTGTCACTATTGCCCTATGGTCATAGTTTTAACAATGTTGCAAAGACTTGGCCCAATATTCACTTGACTTACCTGGGTGCAATTTTATATTTACTAGGAAGGTATTTCTTAAGGTGTGTTACACTGGTCCACTATTGAATTTCAGGAATAACCTGGTTAGGGACGTATATATTTGAGGATATTACTGTGGGCTTATTGGTATATTCCAGCCATCTAGATTAAAATCACATTATTTTGATTTGATATCTGTTATAAGTTGGTGCTATACTTGTCACATTGTTATTATATTTGTGACATATATTGGAATGTCATATTGTTAGAGTTAATAGATCAGTAATTTGACAATATTCCATATAAGTTGACATAAGAATTAATTAATCACATTGTATATCTTAGATGAAATAAGGGCACTGATATTTTTATTCATACAGTAAAACTTGTCTGGAGAAGACTGCTCAGGTGGCCTATTGGTTAGAGTGTCTGCCCCAGATATGGGAGGTCGTGGGTTTAATGCCCAGCTGAAGCGTAACAAAGACTGACAAAAATGGAACTAACAGCTGCTTCGCTTGGCGCTCAGCATTAAGTGGTTAGTGTTAGGACTGGTCAGTCTGGTGTCAGGATAATATGTGACTGGGTGGGACATTGTGCTACATGTCTGTGTCTTGATGTCCCAGTGTTAGGCATCACTATAAACTGTCATACTGCAGATATCGCTGCAATATGACTGAAAAATTGTTAAAGCTACGATAAAAATCCAAATCACACACACTATCTTGAGAAACCATTACTTCATGCTTAGATTTATTGTAGTGTTAAGACCTGTTATGAGAGACTTCCTGTCTTGAGAGACCAATATTTTTTGGCAGAAGAGGCAGTCCTTCATGACAGGTTCTATTGTATTATATCATTGCACTGTTGGTTTTTCTCAGGTGAAAACATCTGTGCATGCCATCATGTAAATTTGACTGAAACTAAATGGTTACCTGTTTGTTCTTTTGTCACTGTATACACCCACTGCACACAGCAAGGGCATCTTCGTTTAGGCATGCGGCGTACATCTATCATAAGAACCTTGTTGGCAGGGTTGTACAAAACCAGTAGACTAGCAAAATCTTTTTTTTTTCCTTGCATATTTTTTTTTATAGTATTTTGGGCTTAGACTGCTTTGACAACAAACTTGTTAGCACCACTAAAATAGAACAAGATAGACAAATGAAATCATAGGTGTACTGCTATGTCACTGATCTGGATAGGTTTACAGGCCATTATAGCAAAAAATATTAATAGACATTTTATATATTTTTGGACTTGTTCATTTGATGATAAAACCCAGTTAGAACAGTTAACTAAATACACTTGAGATAGATGAATTATATTTGGTAGGAATGATTGTATGATATTTAGATGACTTGATTAGATTTTCATGCAATTCTACAAATAAAAATCTAGGTTATTTGGATTTTCCTTATTGTATTTGATCTAGCTATTTAAGGATAAATCCGTCTTTTCGGATATACATGGCACAAGACGTTGGTATTGTCAGGAAGCATACAAATTCAAATTCAGGCACATTTTCAGCCCATTTAAATTTTGGAGTGTCAACTTTAGAGGGGTTCGCTTTCAAAGATTTACTAGTCACAGTTTGCAAAAGCAATAAATAACCTGTTGTGATGAAAATTTTAAGATAGATAAAAGCATGTTTGAAAAATATGGTGCATGTGCTGTTTTGTATAGATTTTCACTTTAAAGTAACTGACAGCTGTTACTGTAAGATATTTTCTGCGCTGTATAAATGATGCAATGGACAGAATAAATAAATCAGATTTGTATTAGTTGAAAAGAAAAATTGAGGAGTCAGTGGAATGATGAAAGACAGCTGTAATTAATAATGGACAATGCTTAGCATTAAATGAGTCAGATCTGGAACAAAAAGATTGCATAGTTCACCGATAATTGTACACATCTTTACCTTTCTCTCCAATGCCTATATGAAATCTTTCTTGTGCCTTGTGGTCACTAAATAAACCCTCTACAGTATAAACTTTTTGGTCAGGCTTCCTTCGAGAATTTTACCCATTTTCTTGCTCACCATAGCATCTGTCGAGTGAGACAAAGAAGCAAGCTTCATGTCCTATCCATAGAGCAGGGCTGTATCGGGTTCTGGGGAAATTATGAGTAGTTTCTTTCCTTTGCTTTTATTTTATAATTGTAGGTTTAGGGCCTTAAAAGGGTTGGTGGTAGCTAAATAAAGGATGGATTTTCTGATGGAATATGGGTTTGAATGTGTGATTTATGTTCATTGATTTTTCTGTTTGATTTTTAATTTTTTTTGGTAAATTCAAGAATCACATGTCATGAATGCCCTAGGCATAATGTAAATACAGTGTAAAGAGGGGGGGGGGGGGAATTGCATGTTAAATATATAGATGTAGCAAAAGCTTGAAAGGGCAGCAAAAACTTTCATGTAAATTTTGAGATACAATTTCAAAATGATAATTAGTTGCATTTTCTTTTATTTTTAATAACTAGTCGAATGCAAGATCACATGCATTTAGCCAGTCAAAATCTCAGCACATTTCATTATGCATGGGTGGCAATTACTTTATTTATGGAAATTTAATGATGCTAAACTATTCTGATTTTACAGTATTTGCTTAATGGATGTTGCTGGTGTTGGCAAATGTGCCTTTGCTGAGAAAGTTTTAGGTTTGGATGCACAGTTTTGAGGATTAGCAGATATACTGGCATCCTTTTCACTCATTAGAATGATACTGCAGCAGTAATGTCATTTCACATTAACCGATTTTGTGGTTACTGCTTCAGGAAAAGTTTTTTTTTTACTGTTTCTTTTCTCATCAAGAGAAATAGCTGAAAAATACCAGCCAGCTTTATGCATCAGGTGGAAATCTGAGCGCATGCAAAGTCTGACATCAGACATGCGGCTGTATAGCTGTCCCTGTTTCCATGCTTGAAGTAATAAAATTTGAGACATCCCAAAGGGGTGAACAATACTTGAGCCTCCAGGTCTAGAATGTAGAAAAAACAAACCTTAAATTAACAGCTCATCATGTATAAAATGACTTAAGATTTACAAAAAATTTACATCTTGCACTGAGCATTAGCATTAAACCCCTAAAATATTTTCCAACAAGCACACGCATTCATCCCAAGGTCAAGTGGATGTAAAAAAAACAAAACAATGTTACCTCTCAGACATCCAGTATGGCAGCCATTTTGACTGCTTATGATATCTAGTTCTAAATCAAAATGATAATGATCTGACATACCGGTACAGCCATTGACCATTTTAGTGCATGGAGGGTGTGATAGATATATAAATTATAAGGTATGATCCCTTATCTGCTATGGTACTTTGGTTTTTGTTATCTAGATGATTGACCACAGTGTTATTGCCCAGGTCATAAAAGATTTGATATAAATGCTTGCAAACCGTTTACTTCAGAACTCATTTAAAAATTGATGTATGAATTTAAAACGAATAAATTCAACAAATTGTTACAAACTTACATGAATGAATACATTGCATGTGATTATGACAATACCTTGTGATTTTCTGGGACTCTCCTTTTTTTCTAATGTTCCAGGTCTCTCAAATTAACCAAGTTCCTTGGATGATTTATTTAGGATGATTTATTTAACAAAAACTTTGTGTGTGTCCTTCAGACTTCCCTGTTTGGCAGATAAACATGGACTTTCAAATTTTGCGAGGGAGATCACTTAAAATCTTGATTCTGTCTGGGAACATGCATCCCTCATTTAGCTTAGCCACTCAGGATTAACTTTCTCGAACTAGCAAAATTTAAACACTCTCAATAAGTCAGAATAATTATATCTCTCTAGTATGCTTTTGTTAAATAACTATTCTGCAAAATATCATTTTAATACACTTATTTCAAAAGGCCCCAAGATCTCCCAAAATTTGTTGATGGCTTATTTCAACTTTGTCATTTCCACCACTTGACTCGGTTAGCATATCTGTTGGACCTTGTGGGTTCTGATTTGAGTCTAATCATTCCTCCAAGCAAGAAACCTCACTTTTACTCCATTTGGCATCTGCAAGAAACTGCAGGATGATTTGTGGATTTTCTATTGACATTGTCTCCAGTTTAATGGGAATTACGACTCCCTTTCAGCCAGGATTTTAGCTAAAAATTAGTTAACATCCATAGCTCCACTGCCTATAGAGATTCCCAGTCTCAGTCAGATCTGTGCTGGAGTTGAATGAGATAGGCTTTTAAGCCCAGTTATTGCACTGTGTTTCTAACTTAATGTCATTATTAGGAAAATGAAGGCTAGGATAAGTTTAGGTTATTTCCTCCTAAGAACTCCAATAATGTTTCAGCTTCCACTCTACTTTGATGGATTGTCACCACAATCAAAAGAGTTAACGAGTTCCTTAATGATACAACCTCTCTTGTATCTCACTAAAAGCTCATGTGACTCATTGTTGTGGCACAAAATATGGCCCAGAGGAACACCAACAACCATCACATACAGTAGATTTTTCCCAACAATGGTGACTGTTTCTTTTTTCTTCTGTTTTTGATTAGTTTAACATGTCAGCCTACCTATGGACAAATTCATCAGTGCAAAAATGACAGGTAGATTATTGCTGTTAATTAAAAGTTCAAAGGCTTCAGCAGTACATTGATGATATCATTGATGTATAATGTTGCTTTGTTTATCAATTCTCCACGCCAGCTTTAACATACTCCTTGGCATACCCTGTTAATCAAGCTGGATGGATGCATCAGTTGTCCATTTGCAACCAGTGTTCCATTTACAATCCCAATTCAACAAGGCCTAACAAAGTTATTTTCATGTCCAGTTCATTTAAGTTGTCCAAAGTTAGATAAATATACTGCATATATATATATATATATATATATATATATATATATATATATATATATATATATATATATTAGCAATGAATTGGCCACAATGTCAAAACTGACCAATTTACTTTTTATGACAATAAACTATAAAATGCCTTGAGGCATTTTTTTTACACAAGTTAAACATGACTGTTTCAAAAGGCTACTGGAATACATCAGGGTGTCAGGAAAGGTCTTCACTTTTTAAAATACTAAGATTACTGAAAATTGTGTTTATTGGTTTAGGAGTACAAAATTGGTGCTGATTAGATGTTCACTATGGCTTCCAATGTGCTCTTTGGCATCTTCTTCACATTCCTGCTCAAGCATGCCATTAGGACATCCATTGAAGGGAGCTACCTGCACACATGATCAGACGGCAAACTGTTCAACCTGGCACGACTTAAGGCAAAGAGTAAAGTGCGTGAAGAAGTAACCACCAGGGGCATGCTCTTCGCAGATGATGCTGCCCTAGCCACTCACACAGAACCTGAGTTACAGCACCTGATGGACCACTTTGCCAAAGCATGCTGTGAATTTGGGCTGACCATCAGCTTAAAGAAAACAAACATGATGGCTTAGAACATGGACCTCCCAAGCATCATCATCAACAACTACAAACTTGGGTTAGTCAGTCAGTTCATGTACCTTGTCTCTACCATCACTAACAACTTATCGCACGATGTTGGGCTCAACAAGCGGATTGGAATGGCATCAACAGCTTTCTCCAGGTTGTCATAGAGTGTGGAACAACAGCATGCTTACCCTAAACACTATGATCTCTGTGTGCAGTGCCTGAGTGCTAAGCACTTTCATGTATGCCAATGGAATCTGAACTCAGTATGCCTCACAAAATAGACTGAGCGCCTTTCATATGCAACGTCTCTGATGCATACTCGGGATCACCTGGAGTGATCAAATAACAAACAAGGAGGTGCCTGAATGTGCCAAGATTCCCAGCATAGTCATACTCCTTTGCCAATGTTGCATTAGATGGCTGGGCCATGTACTTTAGACGGATGATGGACAGATCCCCAAAGACCTTGTTTATTCAGAACTTGCTTCTGGCAAAAGGTCAATCGGACGGACACATTTCTGCTTCAAGGATGTCTGCAAGCATGACATGAAAACCCTTGATATCAATGTCAACACCTGGGAAGTCTGAGCTTACTCTAGACAGGCCCAGTTGGCAACACACTCTGATCACAAGTTTGAAAGCCGGTGAGGACAAGCTATGCTTGCTAGCTGATGAAAAGTGATCTTGGGAGGAAGCAGAGCTCCAA
Source organism: Unio delphinus (assembly GCA_029339505.1). NCBI lineage: Eukaryota > Metazoa > Mollusca > Bivalvia > Unionida > Unionidae > Unio > Unio delphinus. Next base: position 20,416,240 of record JAQISU010000071.1, on the reverse strand, counting down.
CACACACTGGACTAAACTTTCAGGTGCACCAAGGACTGCCACTCCTGTGTTGGGCTACATAGCCACTACAGATGCTGCACAACCACCAACCGGGGCATTTCTTATGGGCACACTTCCATTGTCTCTCTAAAGACAAATGGATGCCAAAAACCAAACTGGTGCTGATTAGATGTCCAATATGGCTTCCTAAGTGGTCATAATGAAAATCATGTTATTGCTATTCTTCCTGAATGAATAGTAATATTGCAAGGTAATTTTCACAAGAATGATGTTTTATAATATAGTATCAGTTATATACTATTGTATCAGTTGTATCAGGCTACCACAGTAGTCATCTAGGAAATCTGTTATGGCAATGCCTGAATGGATGGTCATATCAACATGGAATTTCCACTTGAAGGATTCTTATGATGTCTACCTAGTTGGTCGTAAATGAAAATGGTGCTTATTGATTTCCAGTATAACCACCTGAATCGCGAACTTTAAATATTGCTATTGCTACTCATATATGGATGCTATATCAACACAGGATTTTGTTATGTCTAGTTGGTCCTAAAGAATGATAGCCTACTTGAAAATTTATTATTATTGCAACTCTTGAATAAAATGTTATATTGACATGGGTCTTTCACCAAGAGTATTCTTATGATGTCTACTTTGTCATAACTCTTGTTATGGCAATTTCTAATGCATGGATGGCCATATCAGCATGGGGTATTCCCTAAGAGACTTCTTATATATCTGCTCTGCTTGGTCATAAATATAAATGTTGTTGATCAGACATCATCTATTATTGCCACAGGAGTCATTTAGAAAATCTTGTCATCACTACTCATGAACAGAAAGTTATTTTGACATTGGGTTTTGACATTGCATTTTAATCTGAAGACTTCTTATGATGTCTACTTGGTCAAAAATGAAAATAGTGCTGATCAAAGGTCTAATATGGCTGCCACAGTGACCAGCTTGAAATTTTTGCTGTCTCGTCCCCCTCATTGAATGGTCATATCATCATGTGGTTATCAGTAAAAGACATCCTATAAGGTAATGTTGATCATCAGCTAAACTGGAGCTGCACTTACATTAAAAAATGGACATCTTGAAAATCTTGTTTTCTCGACTCTTGAATAAAAAATGGTGTTGGCATACATCAGTTATGGCCGTCACAACCATTGTCATAAAAATCTTGTTGTTTAAACTTCTGAATGGATGATCAGTAGTAAGAAAAAGAAGTACAAAAATGTAACTGATTTAAATTAGTACATTTATGTTCAAAATTGAGAGAGACAGAAAGAAAGAATCTGTCATAAAACCAGATCTGTTGATTGTCCTATGGAGGCAGTAATTGGTGTCTATTCAAAATATGCAAACGTTCCAGTTGAGCAAATTAATTTCTTTTAAAAATGTATACCGGTAAGCAAAATCCAAAAATAATTATGGGCCTAAAGACCCCAATTACCAATGAATCCCCTCGATCCAGGCAATGTGTTCCCTCTAAGGTGTGTGGCTGCGCAGCTCATTAGAAAATGCTGTGCAGCAGTTTCAAAATTCCATGCATAAGTTTTGGTAGCAAATACATATGTTGCACATCAGTTTCAAAATTTTTTGCACATAGGAAAAATTATAGAGGGAACGTTGGTCCTTCCAGTGGTTTTCTCAGGTTCCCACTCCTTCAGATATAATGGCCACCATTTATATCCTCTCATGAACTGAAAATTTGCATTTAACCCACAACAACAATCACCCAACCTAAACTGTATTTTCTGATACACATTTGGTTGTCTTTTTGGTAACAATTACATAAAATTTGATATTTTGTACACACACACACACACACACACAAAACATGTACATACAATCATACATATATGGTACTCTGCATAGCATTGGTGTGCTTTGAAGTGAAGCAACCATGGCATTATATGTCATTGTGTATCTCCTCTCACTACATATGTGACACTCCCCAGAAGGGGTCAACATTGCATGCATTACCACCAAGAAGCAGAAACTGTGCCAACAGATCAAATGTTTGACCTTTGATATGGAAAATGAACTGGGTGTGTAACCTTTGCTTCATCTTTTGTTGGTAATTGACACCTCTTGATGCACAGGTGGTGTCATTCATCATTCTAAATGGAGATTTATACAGCAGGGTTACCTGAGGTTTCCTTCACAATTGTACACTGATGTACTGCTTGTCCAAGCCTTATGCAACTTGGGATAATTGTGAGGATAACAAATCTTACAAGGTAGGTTACTTGAGTGCTGTACAGTAATAACAGTTATATGGAAGTGTGGAATTAAAATGGTCAAAGGTACTTTGTAAGATATATTTTTCAAAATGCATTCTATGAACATTAAAGCATTCATATCCATCAAACCTGTCTCATGTCTGCCAATCTACCTGTGTCAAACTTCCTGATCTCTTTGCATTTAAATGAACTGTTTGTTTTTGTATTTGTTATCAACATCCACACTTGCATATACAGTTGTGTTTAAGGGACACAATTTGTTAAATTGATCCAGTTTTCAGTAAAGAAAAGGCTGATGGAAGTTATTATTTAAGTTTTTGGCGAGCTAGTACTTTGCATGTTTTTTATATATAGTTTTTTTTATTGTACCTTTATTGATCTGAGTCATATCACTGCAGTTAAAACTAACCACTTAATGCTGAGCGCCAAGCTTAATTGTACCATTTTTTATAACTTTTTGGTATGACTTTAATAAAGTGCGAACCCTCAATGTCCTTTGTTCGAAGCAGATACTTTAACCACTTAAGCCACCAGAGCAGCCACAGTAAACTAGTATTTTGCATCCCGTCATGAGTTGAAAATTAGCTGTTGACATTACAAGAAAAAAAGCATAAAAGCATGCATGATACTCCAATCAAGATTTTTTGAAGCAACAGAATAAGTGAAATTTTTTGTATATGTGAGTGCATATTTATCAGAAAAGCAAAAATGATTTATAAAAGATCTAATAAAAATTAGCACATGTGGATGTTCCTTATTTTTTTAATAGACCAGAACAGGGCACTAATGTTCCCTCTAAGCGAATGGTAGATGTGCGCGCAATACTTGCTGCATTGTGCAAGCATTACGGAAACCAGCAAACTTTACTGCTGGATTGACAATTCAGCTGCGCGGGGGAACTTTACAGGACACTACTTGAGCTCCTAATTTGAAATTTGCTATGTCAAAAAATACGAACTGTCAAACAAAACAAACAAGCATTACCACACCAGCCTTTTCAGGCACACTTCTGTGGAATAATATACAAAAGAAAGTTAAACATGGTCAACCTGCACATACAGTTCAAGAAAGGATGATTGGTTGGATGAAAGATAAAAGTTAAATATTCAATGCCCACCACTTCGTTTCCATGTCAATTTGAACTTACCCCATCACATGCTTTCTTTATATATTGTTTTATTATTGAGTTGGGTGCATGAACACAGGTGCATATGTGTGTTGTGCATGTGTTTTGTTGTGAATGTGCAGTGTTTAGGTGTAAACATTGCATTTCTATACCTATATTTTAAGTGGTAAATATTGTACATAATTAGCTGCTTTGAAGTAGATTCATTCTTTGGAACTAATGGAGTCAATCTTAAATAAAGATATTAAATGGAATTGAAGAAAAAATCATGGGATATTGGAACATGTTAAATGTATAATCTACATTATTGCTTTGTAATTACATGTATGTATATATATATATATATATATATATATATATATATATATATATATATATATATATATATATATATATATATATATATATATATATATATATATATATATATATATTTTATGTAGTGTACATTCCATTAGGCAGAATAAGTGATTTATGTGCTTGAGCAAAGCTTTTATGTGTCATATTACCATTTGGAAGCAATTAAATGACACATGATACAAGCATGGTAGATCTGTTTGGATAGTTGTGCATTTAGAAATATTAATTTATCATAATAGTTTTTACATTTTGCACAGTTTGCTGGAAAATGGACACAAGACAGGGCAAGTCCAGGTGTATTTGTATTACTTGCAACCTTACTATTGAAAAACCAGAGTGACATTTTCATCTTTTTTGTGTGATCCCTCAAAAAGCATTAAAGTGGTCAGAGTTTTCTTTCACATTTTCCACCTCATGTTAGATATTTGGACTACCTGATATGTTGTGATGGGAGTGCATAGCACATACTGTACTGAACTGTTGGAATTTCCCAAAACTGCATATCATAGTTGATTTATGCACTTTTATAATTTAGCAACCTTATTTCAAAACCTACCTACCTGAAATCAATAAATATTATATTTAAACCCCAATTTACTGGCTCATATATTAGATGGCAGATCTGTGTCTACACTACTTACATTAGAATGTGTACTACATATAAGCAAACAAGGTTGATGGTGATCCTATTTCATTACTAGCTGACTGAACTTGAGCCATACACATAACAATGGGACCCACATTTCTTGTTGTTTTTCAAGCAAGCTTGATTGTAAACAAAGATTTTCCCTTGCTATTCAGATACTGTAAATTCAGTAACCCAAGTCTTGCTAGGTGTGTTTATCTGATCAAACTTGAGAGTGAACTATTTTATTCATCAAAAATATATGCCACTTGGATCTCTCCAATGCCTTCAGTAGACTAGTTGAACTTATAATAAGAAACTTTTACTTGTTTGAAGTCTTTAATAAAGTTATGTGTCAGGTATCAGCTTTTTTTCTTTCTTCTTTAAAGCAGAAAATTATATTTTACAATGTCAAAATAGATAATGGACAAATAGAAGTATAAAAATAAATAATGAATGTTATAACTATTGAATAAAATCCTTGTATTATATATATATATATATTCAATGAGTAAAATCTTGTGCTCACTGCAGCTCTGAATATCTCCTTTGCAAAATTATGGGAGCCTTGATTTGACAGATAAATCTTTTGCATCCTAATGTTAGTTACTATTTTTTCTACAAAAACAATAAAGTGAAATTTGGACCCCAATCAATAAATGACTAAGCTATGTCTGTCTCATTCACTGTCTCTGATTCACTTTTGTTTTCAAGTTTGAAATTCCATTAGATTTTTTTTTATTATCAATATAGAGCCAGGACTTGTATAAATCATTGTGCAATGATACATGGAGTGTTAAGTTTATCCAACTCTGAATCCTGAGACCATGGCATGTAAAAATAAGAAAGAAATCTATAGGCATGCAGATTGCTTTCATTGGTGTGGGTGTTTCATGGTACATGGTTATAGTGTAGTATCATTTTTCGTTGGGCTCAATTTTCATGGTTTTGTAAATTTAAAAAAAAATGCATTTTCGTGAGTACTTAAATTTGTGGTTTTGCCTGTCAAAGATTGCATTTTAGGAGGCATTTAATTTCATGGTTTAACCTTTACAAATACCCAAAATAAGGAATACAAAAGAATAAAACTATGCGGACGCAAACGGCGATCACATTAATTTTTAAAACAATACGAGTACAGGTCAAAGACCTAGCAAGTTAAATACTTACACTGTGCTTTTGGCCAATGAATAACATCAGTCAAAGCCGACACAGCAAACAATACTAAAATCATGATTCCATCTGTATGAGCACAAATAAAACACCCGTCAAGATTAGTCAGTTTCACCATGTTTTCATTTGAGTTTTCAACATCAAAGCAAACCGACACAGCCAATAAAACCAGACCAATCAGTTATTAAAGTGCATATGACTGATCTCTTAAACCACTGACCATCAAGTTGCACCATCAGTACTTTATGACTATCATGTCGTTAATACAGAGGCTTAAGAGAGTGGTAAAATTCAACTTAGATAGATCCACCTTGGTTTCTGGACTTCTAGGACTTTGCCTACCAGGCAGCTAAGTACGCAGTAGAACCTCTCCTTAAGTTGAATGAAAGATAGACTTGAATAAGTATTAAATTAAATTTTTATATACTGTTATTTTATATTATTTTTCATTTCATTTTTATTATTATTATTGTTTGAATACCTTATGCTTTTTCTATATTTTCTCTCAATCTTTACTTACCTTACATATCGATTTAAGGCAGTGAATATAAAATTACAGATATCGGATACATTACCTTGTCAAACATATGCATTGAAACAATATCAAATGATTTATAATTCTTGCTTCAAAAGGTTTAAAAAAAAAACCACATGTAAAAGCTAATATTTAATTACCAAATTACAGTATTGACCTTGATTTATCAAATATAAGTAGCTGTGTTGCTCTTTAAGAATGAAACACTGTAAGAAAATGAGGGGGGGGGTCATCATCCTCAGTGGCTCAATTTTCATTGGGGATTTAAATTTACGGTTCGTGGCAATATTGAAAACCACGAAAATTGGTCTCCCATGAATATTGATGATACTACAGTATGTGTGTCAAGGAATGTAGAGAAAGTTCTTTGCTCAAGGACAAACCATAAAAGCTGATCAATGCTGATTCAATAGTGAGAATTGAAACCAAACACTTCTGCTCACGAGTCCAGTGCTTTAAGCACATATCCACAATGGTTCCTTCATATTGGTTTGTGGATGTTTAGAAATCACTGGTTAACAACCCTCCTCAAGTAGTCGGTAAATGTTTAATGAATGAAAAGATAAGTTATTGCCTTGATATTCATGTTTTATGAACACTTGAAGGTTATATTGTGCCAAGGGAAGCAGAGAAAAGTGCTTGGTCTAAATCATGACAATCAAAACCTCAGACCTGGTGGGAATCAAACCTTAACCCTTCTTTTCTATGAGCCCAACACCTTAACCAATGGGACCTGTGACTTTGGTGGCTTATGTGGTTAGAGTGTCCATCTCAAATGAGGTTGCAGGTTTGAACCCCAGCCAGGTCATACCAAATTCTTATAAAATATAAATGGTACTAGCAGCTGCCTTGTTTGGTGCTCAGCATTAAGTGGTTAGTTGTTAGGACTGGTTGGCCTGACATCAGGATAATATGATTGGGTGGGACATGATTCCCCAGTGATAAACATCGCCATAAACTGCCATACTACATACATCATAGTGATATAATTCAAATTGTCAGAGCTACATTAAAAATCCCAAAACACAAAGATCTCTTAAACAAAAGGTGCAGAAAGTTCTGTAATAAGTGAGATCTATGCATATTAATGAGTTATCTTCTATCTAATTTGCTGAGCTTGTTACCATGCACGAGTCCATAATTCTGATATGACTTTGATCAAACTTGTCATAAAAATCTCAGACAAGGCTGATACTGAGTGATTAATGATCTCTTGTTGCATCTGTTTGGCTGATCTTGTTAGCATCATAGAAGCCATATTCCTAACTCAATTTTAATCAAATTTGAAATTAGGACTTTTATGATAAGGCACTTGGATAGTTTGATCATGAGTGAGATCCCAAATATCAATGAGGGGATCTTACATCTGATTGGCTCAGATGAGACTGTTTCTTTATTCTGATAATGAGTACATTTGGTAAACACAAGTGAGATGTCAAATAAGTTTTATTATGAATGAGGAATAAAGGAACATTAGGAATTTGAACATTTATCATAATGTATGAGATCCAGGCACTCCACAATTCAGCTCATCATTGCCCTTCTGTGGCCAAAGCAATTGTGGTTCAACAATCTTCTTGATTTATTGGTGGACCATCCCAGGACCTTATCCCAGTGCAGTGTTTGTTTGTTTGATTAGGAATTTTAACGTAGCTTTGACAATTTTTCAGTCATATCGCTACGATATCTGCAGTGAGGAAGTTTATAGTGATGTCTTCCACTGGGGCATCATGCTGCAGGCATTTAGCATGATGTCCCACCCAATCACATTATCCTGACACCAGGCCGACCAGTCCTAACACTAACCTCTTAATGCTGAGTGTCAAGCAAGGCAGGTGTTAGTACCAATTTTGTAAGTCTTTGTTATGACTCGGTTGGGAATCAAACCTACGACTTTCCACTTCTGCGGCTGATGCTCTAACAACTAGGCCACCAGAGCAGTTACCCAGTGCAATTAACTCCTTTCATAGCACAGGGGCCGTCTCTTACGCAACATCCCACAGATTCCCCACCCTCATGCTCGGCTCAACTTATATGATCTCTCAGCAAGGAAATGTTTGTGATCAAAGTTGCCAAGTGGATCATTCAGTCAAGGAGAAGATAGAATCTAAGGTGTATGATGCTAAATGGAGAATCTTTAATAATTGATTTAGTTGAAAACATGTAAATCCTAGCTGTTCCTCTGTGAGCACAGTTGTCAATTTCAAATTGCAAACATCAGTATATTGCTCTCTGATGCCTTAAGTTGTCATTGCATAACCCCGGTACTAGGGAACCTGCCCAATGATAATAACCAAGGTAATGAAATAGCCAACCCAGTACAGTGGGACCCCACTATAACACGGTAGTTGGGAGCCATAGAATCCGACCGGGCTATGAACCGAACCGTGTTATAAGCAACCATGTACAATACCAACACATTTTTGGATTTAATTGGTTTTTTTTTTTTATACATAAAGACGGGTGCGAAAATGCATGGCACAATACCATTTTTGATCAATATATATATTAAATGAGAAAAACATTTCCTGTAGTAACAGAAATTGCAGATATAATATATTATTTTATTCAGAGAACCATGCATTGGTACATACACGTGTCTAATTTATGTATACATGTATAATCTATTGCATGAAAAGAGTATCAACACCATGTACTCACCAGCAAATCTTGTAACATACATTGAATCCATAATACAAATATTTCCATCAAAAATATCCACACACAGATGTAAAATATTCAATAATTTTTGTCAAAAGAAAAAAACAAAATTTACGTAACGGGTGTACGAAATGATTGATGAAATAGTACATGTCCATAGATTAAATAATGGAAGCTAAAGTGTATTCTTATAATAACTACATGTACATCTCAGGATCTTTCTGTCTCTGAATTCAGTCATTGTAAATTTCAGCACAATTTCCCACCCAAGCTGCTAGTCAAAGTCCTTTGAACTTGCCGCCCAGTTATTGCGTCATGTTCTTTTGATGTACTCTAATAAATACAGCAGGCAGAACTGGCTTTATTTTTTTAACCACTGAATTATGTCACTGTTTAGCTCGGCAGTTCACTTTGATGATAAACAATGTACTTAAATTAATTGATTTATACATTCTGGTGAGAATCTTTTATCAACCGCCGCATTGGCTGTTGCTTAGTTGTGTATGAAATTAAGAGAACATATATCGAGATTATTTGAGCAACGATTGTATTCGGAATGCATTCAAGACAAACACAAAGTAGACACGATGGCTTCATTACTCAGGAATCAGTAATTATAATATTGACACTTATGAGCTGTAATTTTTCAACAATAAACAAAGATCAAAGTTCTCAGTAGGCCCAGCAATTGGTTCGTATTTCCGACGTTTATTTTGGCACAAAACTAGAAGAAATTTGATAATACATTTTCTACACGTTCAATTTTTCGCACTGTTTAGACGAATGAGAGAATGATAATTAAACTCTTAATTATTTTTTTTTTTTCATACTTAAATTTTTTTTTGGGGGTCTTTGAGAAAAATACCTGTAATAAATTACCCGAAATTTCGGGAGCCATGCCACGACCGGGTTATATCCGAATTCGGGTTATAGCGGGGCGGGTTATAGCGGGGTCCCACTGTATCAGTTAAAAATAATTAAAAAGGACTGATTTCCAGGTTCAGACATCAGGAGCGTGCGAGACACAGAATAACGATTACAATTAGACGCTCGTGTTATGTGACTATTTGGCTTATGTTCATTTATCCATCATTAGACTTCATATACTTTCCTTATTTTCTAATTGTAGTAAACATGAAAGTTACAAGAAAACAGATGGGTTCCTTGAATGTGAAATGTGTCACAAATTCATTATATTTGATGCATTGAACAAGAAATTATGCCTTATACATGTAGTAAGAGAAATGGGCTTTATTGATGTGATTCATTGATGCTATATGACTGAAAAATGTTAGAAGAGATGACTTTTGTTAAACTTAAAATATACTGCATCACTAGCACTTTAAAAATTTTGAAAGAAGAATTTGACATTGATGTGATACAATTTTTATTATGGTGGAATTCGTGACTTCAGCGAAAGTTAGACCTTTTGATTACCTAGTTAATGTGGGTGTCATGTATAAATAATTTATCGATTTGTTTTCTGGCATTACTACCAGCCTAACTAATCCACATGGATTTTGTAGAATTTAACAAGAATTTAAACTGCAGATCCAGGTAATTAGCAAAAATAAATGTACATATAGATTCCTCATTTTATGCTCAGATTACACTTATTGCCACTTACATTAGTAAAAATTATGCTTATATCAGTGTTGGGAATTGGCATGTGTGAGCATACATTACAAAGCAGGCGATGAATTTTGAGGTTTGAAATCTGTCCACTTAAGGATTCTGTGCTAATTTTTTGTATTCCATAATGGTACCTTCATTCGCTGGTTAAATATCTCTGTAAAAAAGAGAAATTCCATATTTATTCCCAATATACATTTTAAGGAGAGATGTTGCCAGGATTTGATCTTAAGGACACAAGAGTATTAATGATAAGGAAAAAGGGAAACCAGTCTGGATATGGGTGAACATAAAATAGAGTATATATAGGTTTGGCTGACCTGGATTAGTTAATAATGTATGTTTTAGCAAAAAAAAATATTTTGGGAGCTTATTCTAGTTGTAAGTAAAAACCAATAAACACATTGTTTTGGAATGTCAGTCCTTTAACAATCTTGAGTTTGGAACACTCATTGCTAAAATTAGCACCAGACTCTTTGGTGTGGAATTGAAAGCACATGTTTCAAACACATGCAGGTGCAGAAAATACCACGGCTCATATCCTTTCCTCTTCACAGAAGCTGGCATCCAGGTTTCATCTATACTGATAAATATAGGTTTGATCATGGGCATTCAAAAATGTTAAGTTATTGAATTTTTAATATCGTGATCTTTGCATAGGTTTACTATGGGAACTGAATTAGTACCAAGGTTTTTAAGGACTTCACACTTTATCACTAAGATAAGGCACAGTTGAAAAAAGAGGGGGGTGGGGAAACAAAGTTCAGTATTTACAATACACTTCAGTATCTCTCTTTCTTCCTGCTCCACTTTCTTAGAGTTCTACTGAAATCAAAATCTTGAAAAGATATCACCTCTAGTTGTAGAAACAATTAATTATTTCTGAGCATACTCTGTTCCTTTTCTGTGTGTGAATACTTTTATGTGTTTCATGCTGAAGGGGGCATATATATAGCTAGCTTTGTCATCTTGAAGATGTTGGGTAACTGATCTTTTTGACTGTTACTTAGAATTTTCAGAGATCACATATATTATCTTTTAGATACATCTGCTCCAAAATAGGATTTTTAACTAACAGAAACCTACTTTCTTGAATCAGTTGTTTACTGACTACAATGCCAGATTTCTTATGTGTTCCATAATCTTGTATTAGGACTTTTAGCCCATCAGTGCTTTAGTCTGCTTGTGCAGACAGAGGTATTCAGATAAATATATTTACACTTAACACATTAACCCCTAGAGGTTTTTGCTGTTTTGACATGAAATACGAGTAGGAAACACATTTTGGGGACTATTTCTGAATACATCCTAATACATCGACTTTCAAGCAATTTTCCAGTAGCCTAATGCCTAGTTGTGTGAAAAACAGTTTTCCATTGGTTATTTTGCTCGCGCATGAGCATAATTAAAAAACTCTTTTCTTGTTTTGTTTCTGTTTTTTATTTTTACTTGATTTTCATATGGAGACCACTCTTTATCAAAAATGTCTATGTTATCCTACTTTTTGCACAGGTTTACCTGTCTGTGTGCAGTTCAGACCGGTCTACCTAAGATCTGAGGCCAAAAAGTATAAAATCTTGACATAAAATTGTTCTCTGACCACGGGGAAATTTTGGATGAAAAGAAAATGGAACCCAAAAATTAGATATTTACCTCTGTATTTTGTTGTGCATCTAAAACGTCCTGATTATTTGGTATCATTGCAGAGCTAAATCTGTCTCCCTTTCTATAATGCCACCTACTTTAGTTGTATCATACATAGTGTTGTTCCGATTATCGATTATAATCGATAATCAGTTGGTTGAGTGAACCAATTCGCCAATCGATTGTGAAACGCCATAATCGATTGCATGGTAAGGGAGACAACTGTGAAGCGCTTGGCACAGACTAGTTCAATCCCTTTGTTTGTTGGGAAGAAAACCGAGGATTCCGAACAAAATGTTAAAACCCCGCTAAATATCATACACGTGCCATGGATGAAAACGATCGCAAAATAATATATCCATATCCTGGAGGAAAAGCTCGTTCTCGTGTATGGACATATTTTGGATTTTACAAAATACAGGAGGGTCCACCGACAAAGGAGAATTTAGATACAACGAAGGTCATATGCAAACTCTGCAGAAAGGAATATGCAAACAAAGGTAGGTCCAGCTATTCTCATTGAAATCAACGCGGGGATACATTTATTTTTGGCAAACACATTCTCCAATACATAGTGCAAAAAAATGAACAATATTCTAATTTTTTTGTAGTGCTACACGAAAACGAAATTATCATGTGATACGCGTTACATTTTAGGACTGTGGAACCATATTAGCCTTCCGATCCACAACAGTAAAGCTAAATTATTTATTCCCTTCATAACTTCCAAATATATAAACATACACCATAGTTAGATTTTTTTGGATAATTTGGAAACAAATAATGTCGTCAACGACGAATGCAATTATTAGGAGACAGAACAACCTCGTATAAAATAAATGAGTTGCACGCACGCACACGGAAAAACGTTTCATGGCATTCCAGTATCAAATATTTTAAATCAAGAATTTTATTTTCATTAAATCATTTGTGTACTTTGTGCTTTCCTCTAATATAGCATGTGTTGTTGTTAAAATACTTCAAATTTCTTTTCATAATAAAGCTCCATGTCATGATTATGATTGAAATACATAAATAATCACAAGATTATCCTGCTATTTAGGCATATATGATAATGACGGAAAAGTGATCTCTGAGGTTTGTTACAGATATTCCCTGAGACATGTGACTATTTAAAAACATAAAATAACTTTTTAAAATGTTGCAGATTAATTTTAAAATATATATACAAATTTAATATTAATTTTAATCCTGATTTTCTTTAAATAATTTCATTCCATTCATTTAAGATACTTGTGCATAAAGAATTTGTTGTTTGCTCTATTTTCTTCTCAATATAAAAACATTTATTTCAAATACATTCCAGGCAATACTACAAATTTGGCCTTTCATCTTGATCATGACCATAAGGAAATGGGATCAGCGACAGCAAGAGGTGCTGATGTTTCCCTCCAGCCACCCAAACAGACTAAGATTGATGAACAATTTAAGAAGCCAACAGAAAGGATGTCAGCTACAAAGCAGAAAGAAATTGATGATGCACTCTTGAAACTTATTGTTGGCAAAGTTCTTCCGCTAAGCCTTGTTGATCATACATATTTTAGAAACTTTGTGATGCTTCTTAATCCAAGGTAAGTTTTAAATGATAACATTAAAAATTAGCAATATTTATTTAAACTGACAGTGAGAAAAGAAAAAAAGTGTGAATCCATTTAATTATAGATGTCAACACTGTTGAATTTTGAATTTTCATACCTAAATTAAGCAGTATTTAATTAAATATAATGCTGTCCTGTCTAAATAAACATTAAATAAATTCATTGTTTTCACTATATTTAGACACAGTAAATATTCCAAATACATGTCTTGTTTGACTACCATGACTAAATGTTTCAAACTTTACATTTTCAGGTATGAAATTCCAGGTCGTAAATTAGTGTCCTCCAAACTAGCTGAGAAGAAAGACCAGGCTGAGAAAAAAGTAAAAGAGGAACTACATGATGTTCTTGATATAGCTGTTACTCACGATGCATGGACTTCATTAAATACAGAAAGTTATAGTACAGTGACTGCACATTTTATTTCCAAAGATTGGGAATTGAAAAGTGTTGTCTTAGAAACACGAAAAGTTGAAGGCAGTCACACTGGGGAAAATATAAAAGAAAGCCTGTTGGTCACTCAGAGGCGATGGAATCTTCCAACACCAACTGGAGTAACTGATAATGCAGCCAATGAGATCACGGCTTTTGATTTACTTCAATGGACTCGATTTGGTTGTTATGGTCACAGATTCAACCTTATTGTGAAAAAAGCTTTAGCTATACCAGAACTGTCACGAATCATTGCAAAGGGGCGCAAACTGGTGACTTTTTTCCATCAAAGCACGAGCATAAATGATTTGTTAATGAGAAAGCAGCAGTTACTACTTGACATAGGTGCTAGAGGACACAAGCTCAAGATGGATGTTCCAACTAGATGGAATAGCACTCATGACATGCTTGAACGACTGCTTGAGCAAACACCTGCTATTATGGCTGTTATCAGTGACCCAAACATAAGCAAGTCAGCAGCCGCAACATTGAAAAATTATGTCTATACATTTGACGAACAAGCATTGGTTGAAAAACTTGTGGAAGTTCTCTCACCGTTCCTGAATGCAACAGACAGTGTTTGCAGAGACAAATCACCAACCCTTCATAAAGTTATCCCAATACTTCTTAAACTTACCAAATGTATAGAAACAAATGCTGATGATCTACCTTCAATCGCTAAACTTAAAGATGTAATGAGACAAGAACTTGACAATAGTACACAGGACAAAGATCTAGCTCTGTTGGGCTGTTTATTGAATCATACTATGAAGGATCTGGAGTTTCTATCTGACAGTGAGCGAGCAGATGGACATGCTCTGCTTTTGAAGGTTGCTCTTGATATGGCTGATGTTAAAGTGAATGTCCAAGTGGAGCCAGGGACTAGTGATGAGCAACCTTCAGACTCATTGCCACCTCTACCAATTGCACCATCACTACTAAATGTCAGAGATGACAACACTAAAACTGTGGTTACACTTAGTCCGCCAAACAAGAAAGCAAAGGTCAATGTTGACATGGATGATTGGTTGCAAGATGTTGTTTGCCTTGGTGAAAGTCAACAGCCAATAACAGATGTCATCCACCAGGAGGTTTCTAGATATCTAGTTGCTGCTCCATATGATACCAATCTCACAATGTTACAGTGGTGGAAACAAAACTGCCAGTTCTATCCCCATCTTAGCTTACTAGCTCGGAAGTACCTAAGTATTCCGGCATCATCAGTATCCAGTGAGAGGGTATTTAGTCTGGCTGGACATCTTGCCAGCAAGAAACGGGCTCGTTTAAGTTGTGACAATGTGGACCTGATAATATTCTTAAACAAAAACATTAACTATTGGTAATTTGGTAGTGTCAGTGTAACAAGCACAAGGAGAAACAGTATTCTGAAAAATGATTTTTGTGTTCAGCATTGCTCAAACATTACATGATTTTGCTGATAAATAGTTCAGTTAGTTTGAAAGTTTTTGTAATTGGTGTTCTTTTGTTTTGTTTAAACTGCTTTGATTGTAGTATTAGTAACTAATGACAAGCAAGAAAAACATTTCTTTCTATACTTTAAACAATTGAAAAATCACATATGAATAAAAGTGTTCTGGGGGATTGTTAAGTCTTTCAGCTGCATAAAACTGATAAGCCAAAGAAAGTTGCTTTTGAGGTTAAAGTATATATATATATATATATATATATATATATAGAGAGAGAGAGAGAGAGAGAGAGAGAGAGAGAGAGAGAGAGAGATTAACTTCTATACATTTTTTTTTACATTTTAAACTTTTGAACAAAGATATAACTCTGTAACAACAAAAATTAAAACTTACTTGTAGAAAGTTAGCAACCGATTATAATCGATTATCAGTAAGTTGTGTGCAACCGATGATCGATTATGAACTTCTAACCGATTCCCATCACTAATCATACATGACCTTGATGCTGCAGAGCATGGCAGTAGGCTACTACCTCCTGCCCTGTAAACACAGCACCAGGTGTTAACGTGTTAATTTCCTTATTTTGCATCTTTATTTATTTGGTTTATCTTAACCATGATTTGGATATAAGGCAGGGCTAAATTGATTAAATACAAAAAATGAAACTTGCCCTCTTCTTTTAAATTATGTGTATTTTATTTTCTCAGGCTCAGTATTCTTCCCTTTCTGCATTTAATTATGAAATACTGCTGCTAGGGAGATTGACCCTCATGCCATCTAGTTTTATCCAACCAACACATACATCTAACTTGTGTTTAACACCATAATCAGGCTCAAAATCACTCACTGTTATCTCCTTTAACACTTTCCCAGCTCCAGTAATCGGATATACTACATAACTTTAAAAGTTATTATCATCATCACTATCATCATCCAGTAGTGGCCAAACTAAAATATAATGAACCATGCCAGGAATCAGACATTTTGTTTTTTTCTAGATAGCCAGTATTTTAAACAGGCATTTGTAAAACTTCCTTGATAAAATGTTGAAATTACACCATAATGCTTATTCAAGGGCACCTGTGCCAGTCTGATTAGTTTAGCAACCATTCATGTCCAGCTTGAAGAACTCAGATGTGTAAACAGTTGCCTACCTGAAAAACACATGTCATGACAAGAACAGTTAAAGAGAAAATTCTATACTTACTGGTTTGTTGAACAGATTTTCTTTGCGGGACTTTCAACACATTTGCAGGAGTTCTCATATGTTGTTCTTAAAACAAAAACCAAAGAAACTTTGTGCATAATTGACATGTAAAGAACTTAACAGAGATACTGTTAGGTTGTGCATTTTCACCCAACTAATACTCTCCTGTGGATTTAAGGAAAGAATGTGTATTAAGCTTATTTTACACTGTTCTTTGGATCTTGTCAAGGAGTGAACATTCTCCATTTTTGTTCCCCAGCCATAGGGGTAAGTGTTACATTTGTATTTTATTTGATATGTAAAGCATATGCTGTATGCTATTATAGTACTGTCTCTATGTCTCTGCATAATTTGGCATATATATATGTAATGACTACTCCACCTGAAAAGATGATAATATCATCATGGGTTTCACTGAAAGACATCTTTTGATTCTAGATGGTCTTGAGAATGAAAATGGTGCCAATCTGATGTCCAAAATGGCCACCAAGACAGCCATCTTAAAAATCTTGTTATTGCCATCTTAAAAACCTCCTTTATGAATGGTGAAATAAAAATGGGGTTTTCACGAAAAAGAATTCCTATGAAGTCTAGTTGGTCCTTGATAAAAATTTGGCTGATGTGATGTTCAATATTAGCACGACAAACACTTCTTATTAGTTGGTCCTAAATGAAAAGGGTGTTGATCTGATATCCAGGGTGGCCATCTTAAAAATATTATTTTTATCTTAACTTTGCCTAAATGGATGGTCTTATCAACATAAGGTTTTCACAAAAAGGATTTTTTAAAAATGATATCCAATTGGTCCTTTATGAAAATGGTGCTGATCTGACATCCATCCTTTGTGAAAATGGTGCTGGTCTTACAGCCAATATTTCTGCCACAGCTGCCATCTTGAAAAAACTTGTTAGCTCTACTCTTCCTGAATGGAATGTAATTATGTCTGGTTCGTCCAAAATGAAACTGTTGATTATTTGAGGTCCAGTATGGTTGTGAAAGTTGCCAGCTTCAAAATCGTTTCACTGTATCTCAAAAATGAATGTTGTAAATGAAAATGGTGCCAGTCATACATTCAACATGGCTGTCACACTGGCTGTCTTGAAAATATTGTCACTACTCCCCCTGAATGAAGGGATGATCATTATGACATGGGGTTTAAATGGTCTAAGTGAAAATGGTACCCATCTGTCCTCCAGTATTTCCACCACAGCTGCTGCATGTAATTAAGAAATCTTGTCCATGAAAAATAGATGGTTTCAGTACTCATCATTTAAAAGTTAGAAATGGTCTTAAACTGAATTCCTGGAAAACTTTTTATCCAGTATAGCAGGGGTGCACAACCCTGGCACGTGAACGTGTTCTGTCAGGCCCTCAGGGCAAATTAAAACAACACAGAAATCTCGCCAGTGAACAGTAATTATATTTAAAGAAATTAGTGTTTGCGGCCCACGAATGATCTCAGAAAATGCAATCTGGCCCTTGGCAGAAATAGGTTGTGCACCCTTGCATTAGAGCATCAGTTTCTTAAAGGAACTCGTGTTATTAGTTTATCAGGTCATAAGGTCTAGTGAGATTGTTTTATAACCATGTGTCTCTTGTTCATCAAATATCAACCCCTCAACATTTGCTTGTTACAACTCTGGTGTCCATATTTCTGATCCAGGATATAGGTTTATATCATAAACATCATGCATGGAAAATGTGTGAGATTTTTGCATAATAGTCAGTTTCTGATTGGTTAATCTTGTTACAAATATTCTGATCTAATAGTGATCAGACTCAGATATATGCTATTATCGTTAAAGTCTCAAATAAGTTCAGTAATAAGTGAGCTTCATACTTTTAATGGGGTGATGATGTATATGATGGCTAAGCATGTCACCACTCTGTAGGCCACATTTCTAGTCTGTTTCGATCAAACTTTATATATATATATATATATATATATATATATATATATATATATATATATGCTGATATCATTAATTTCGCAATTGAGTTTGACAATTGATGATGTCCATGCATGATATGTAAGTTATCTTTCATTTGATTGGTTAGGCTTGTTATCCCTCAGGAAGTCATATTTTGGTTCCAACTTTACGTTTTACATCTTTTAGATCTTGATGAACTCAGTAATGAGCTAGATCCATGTATGAATTGATGTTAAATTTTATTGGCTGAGTGTCTTACAAATCAGGAGAACACATTGCTGATCTGATTTTGATCAATCATGGAATATTTTTATATCATCAAGATCTTGTAAAAGTTTGATAAGTTGATGAGTTGATCTTGCATCTGTTGAAATTGTTGCTCTCAAGAAAAGTATTTCTGTTCACAATTTGATCAAACTTGAAATTTGGGGTTGTATCATCAAGATCTTGGATAGAATTGGCAATGAGCATTATCCACACATATTAATGATGTAATCTTGGATTTGATTGGCTGCACATGTTAATATTATGACAATAATTTTTATGAGATGATGGAAAAAACCCCATTAAGGAATATATACTTGTATACACTAACCAGGATCTTTAAGACTGTCGATAATTTGTTACATCCATGGTCTTGCATGTGATTGGCTTGTCTAGATTTGATCAGAATTGGAATATTGGCTTATATATTTAAGAGCATTGGTAATATTAATGCATACACATGAAGTGATTCAGCCTCTGCTTGTGTGACTTGGTTACCACAATATTAAAGCCATGTTTGTGATCAATTAGGTTTATTGTCAGCAATATATGGATGACTTTGATTATCAGCAAACGACTGTGCATATTCATTAGGACAATATTTAGAAAGTTTTCTTGTCAGAATATTGTACAATAGGTAAAATCAACATGATAGCAGTATTTTAAGGCTGTTTTGGGGGTGATTAAGTTTACATACCGTACATGTAGGATGTGCTCTTACAATACCACACAAGCCTGCTCAGTGAAATGCTTATCTGTTAAGTTATGAAAGCCAGGTATGCATTAGCAGGCACACTTAGACCTCTTGTTCATTTGTTTTTCTCAGCACGAGCAACTGTGTCGCGCTCTTGGGTATTCACTAGTAAACACACCTACTTTGTGTTTAATCATTTACAAATATATGCTTTTTCACCATTTGTTTTTGTTTATGATTTATTGTTACTTCATGGAATTGAAAACATTATGAAGTTTGATAAATCTATGCTGATTCTTTGATGATCTTATTATTTTCATGTCATTTTTACAGTACATTTGGGGTTATTACAACAATTCTTCACCATGATGATTGAAAATATGTTGATCCCCATCTTGTTTGGACTGCCGTGGTGATCTAAGTGGTTAAAGCATCCACCTTGGATACGAGAGACAACAGGTTTGAACCCCAGCTGAGTCATATCAGAGACTTATAAAAACAGTACTAGCAGCTGCCTTGCTTGGCACTCCGCATTAAGTGGTTAAGTGAGGAGACTGATTTTCCTTGTGTCATGATAGTATGAACTGGTGGGACATGATGCTACATGTCAATGGCATGTTGCCTAAGTGTTAGAGATCACTTATAAACTGCAGCACTTCAGACTTTGTGGCAATACGACTAGAATTGTTAAAGCTATGTTAAAATTTAAAACCTGTACACACCACATGAATCTTACTGATTTCCTCTGAAATTATGACTTTTTTCAGAGCACTGAGTCTGATTTATTTTGATTTTAAGAAATAGATTTGCCAAGGGAGATAATTTTCTCTGCCAAGATCATTGACACTGGCCACCATGGCGACCTTACTGTTGTAAGGTTGTGTGAAAATCATTTATCAGTACAGGAACATTCATTGTGCAGAGTTATTTATGTACAGCTATGATAAAAGAAGACAACATAATTTTCCATGGTATGGAAAACAGTATTTGAACAGTTGCAAGCCAAAGTGACCATATAAGTGAACTTGCATTGTAATATACCATTTAAATTATTTGCTGTATTTATGATTTTTTTAATCATTTTTATATGTTTAATTAAGTGCTATTATTATTTTTTCCTGCACAAAGACATTTATTTATCAGGATTTATATGACACACCATGTTTTATATTACCATCTATTTTCATACTTCTTGAGCCCAATTATACCTGTTGGCTTTTGGGTGGTTTATGGATGTATAACAGTCTGGTCAGGTCTTGCTCTGTTGATCATGATTGAATCAAATGGGTCACATGGGTCTTGACCTGTTACCTCATTTGCATGAATCACTGAAGCATCAAGTACTTGTACATCAACTAATTTACATGTACTTTAATAAATCAGATATCACTGAAATTGAGAACATTTTTTTCACAGCAGGTGGCCATTATGATCCTGTTTGTATTATACTCAAGGTAATTAGAATATTTGTTTCCTTTAGATGGTTTGTTTTCATAACAGCAACACAGATAGGTTACCAAGTGCCAAGACAATTGTATTAAGATGCCATGCCCAAGAATATAGTTTGGCAGCTCAGCTGATCTGATAGTAGGATTTTAACCCTCTCCCCTTGTTTTTGGCCTGCTAAACACTGATCCACCATGTCTCTTACAGACATTTGTTGCAGAAGGTTATTTCCCAGTGGATGCTTCAGAAATTAAATGTTTATAATTTTCAAGCTGATCTAATAAACCTCCTTCTTTTGTGTAGGAACTTCAGAAATCCCCATTGAAACCAATGAAACCTGGATAATCTATTATGAATACTGTTTTGAAAAGAAGAGTAAAACTTATGCTTGGCTCATGCCTGTAATCAGCAAAGTCAGATAGAAATAATACTTTTTTTCAGAAGTTAATAAATTGGCAGAACTACAAGTTCTGGTGCAACAAATGTACATAAGCATTTATGCAGTATATATATATATATATATATATATATATATATATATATATATATATATATATATATATATATATATATATATATATATAAAGTTTTGAAATACATATGCATGTTAATCAAATTAGAAATAGAAAGACCTCAATTTAGATATTGATGGAACAACATAATCTCTTATTGACCCAATCAGTCAAACACTTACTAAGAGAATATTGCCATCTCAACTGAAAGCAGTTAGTGGTCAGGTAATTTTAACAGATTAATATTAAATCTATTTTTATTTTTTATTAAATTTACAGTATGCCAGTCTGTTCATGTGCATGTACTGACCTTGGTGATTAATGTGCACAGTAGACTTGTAGGCATTGTGATACCTACTTGTTCCTAAATTAATTAAAATGTTGCTAATTGTCTACATGTATCTAGTATTAGCTGCCACAATGTTTTTAAAGTTGTTGTCACTATTCACCCTGAAGGGTGATCACCAAAAGGCTTTTAAAAGCTTTTAAAAGGATGTATCTCTACTTTGTCCTAAAGTGCCAGCTTGACATCCAGTATATATATCCAATATATACACCACAGCAGCAAATTTGAAAATCTTGTTGTCATGGAAAAATATTAAAACAAAGAAGTGGTCTTGAATTCATGGACATTTTCACTCAGTAGTACCTTTGAAGGGACTTTGTTGAAATTATCTAACCTCTGACAGTTTGGAAACTAAGCCAGATTTTATGTTGGTTCAGGAATGTAAACATGAAATGCATTTTTTTAAAAAATGATGCATTAGGTCTTAAGACCGAACAAACTGCATCCAAAATAAGGTTTTCGAGGGAAAATCTGTCCGTGAACGAAACTGATATGGCAAGAACTTGTTGGAGAAGTTGACCATGTTGTTTATGGAATTACTGATCATGAGTTGTGGAGTGTGCCAGCTATCATTATTGATGGCCAATGTCTCCTTAGTCACAGTCAATCCTAACAAAATCTAAGGTAATCACAGTTGTTTCATGGTTGATTGTCCCATCAGTTCACTCATTTATTTTGGGTCAAACATTAGTTCATGCTCTAACCTGAAATTTTCCTTTTTCTTTGACTAAAAAGTAATGTACACTTTTTTTACTATTATTACTTCAAGTTGTCCATTCAAAAACACACAAGAATTGTTATGCCTGTGCAAAGATTGTACAGTTAAATTAGCACTAATGACAGTGTTACAAAGTGTGTGTGTTTGTGTGTGTGTGTGTGTGTGTGTGTGTGTGTGTGATTTGGATTTTTAATGTAGCTTTAAAAAAATTTCAGTCATATCGCTACAATGTCTGCAGTGTAGCAATTTATATTGATGTCTAGCACTTGGGCATCATGCAACAGACATGTAGCATGATGTCCCACCCAGTCACATTATCCTGACACCAAGCTGACAGAGCTGTTAGTACCATTTTTATAAGTCTTTGGTATGATTTGGCCAGGGATTTAACCTATGACCTCCTGCATCTGATGTGGACGCTCTAACCACTAGGCCACCGCAGCAGTGTTATGGTAAAAACTTTGATAATTGAATTTGTTAGATGTATTCTTGTTTTCTTTTACATGCAAAGTTTAGGAAGTTATATTAATATGAATGATTATTTATCTCTTTCACCATCCAGCCATCTACACATTAAGGTATTACAGACACGTAGACAGCTGGGGTTGTAAAAGCAAACATGTGCTAAGAGTCTGTTGGGGTAATTTTCCTTCAACAGTAGTATCCATGACAAACATCAAATTAATTGTATGTAATTTATTATCTAATCTAATAATGCAGTTCACTTAATTCTGATCCAGATAGTATCTATACTGGGTATGGAGGAGTTCTTTATTATGATCAAAGCAAAATACAATGGCTGCATAGATAGTACTTGTCCAGCAGTACAGGAATTTTGGCATGGCAGGAGTCCATTAAAAGGGGGAGTCATAGAAATACAATTCCAGATGTGACTGATGTGCCTTGTTTTGTAGAATACCATACTGAACCCTATAACTGACCTATATCTCACTTTGTACCTTTTCTCATGTAGAATATGTATTAAAACATGAGATCACTCTCGGCCAACCAACAGTTAACTATTTAAGACAGGTGGACTTACAAACAAAATATGTGCATTTTATATGTGGTATTAATTGACAGGTATTCTTACAAAAAAGGTTTAAAGAAAGTTTCATTTTAATAAAATAAGGACCTTTCACCCAGTTATTCTATTTTTGCAATGTGGGCAAGCTCAAAATTTGGCTACTGTGCAACCCCTGCTTATTCTCTGCTTATTCTCAGCCATTTCTATTTTGTGCCAAGGTGAGTTTATTAGATGGCCTTTTGTCTGTTGTCCTTTTTTAGTTATCCATTAGCACAATTTGTTACCAGTAGTCCCCAAATGTCTTGTAAAGACTATTTACTTTTTTGTGTAGTTATAACCTGCCAGATTTTCGTCATTTTTGTAAGTTATATTTAAGTTATTTACCTACTGATATCAGAGTTCATATCCTAATTTATTTTCAAACTAAGAATATTCTGGAAGCAAACTTGTGACCCACATCCTGGTCATTTTGTTGTATCTTAGGTTTTTATATAAACCATCGGTAAACAAAATTATTAATTCCTGTGTTAAGTTCAGTCTGTGGAATCATTTACTGTTATGTTCAGATATAATCATAGAGGAATCATTTATTTTAATTATTTATGGGAACTTCACTATGCTCAGTGACCTTTTTGGACTAGAACTCTTCTTTGGGATTATTGTGAATTCTTTAAAAGACTTTTTGGATTTTTTCATCGTGATACATAAAGTCTATTATCGTATTCATCAGCTCATTCAGGACTATTGATACATTAGCACATAAAGATTATTGGAATTCATTTGGATCATTCTATACTTTTAGACTTGTATTGTTGAACATTTAGGATTATTTGGGTTTTGTACTGTATGTTTATTTAAAATTTTCACAGTATGGTACAGAAATAAATTTATTTATTGATTTTACTAAACTTGTTGGTTTTACATCTTTCTTTTACTTAGTTTTATAGACCATAGAGTCATAACGCTATTTGGAGGACTGCCATGAAAGTTTAGACACATTTTCATCCCATTTTCACCCCATTGGTACTAAATGAAAATAGTGCTGGTCAGATTTTCAATGTGGAAACCACTGCACCCACTCTGAAAATCTTGCTTTCATATCAGTGTTGTTGTGGTGTTTCCAATAAAAGTCTGCTTATGGTGTCTGGTTGGTCCAAAATGAAATTGGTTCTGATGTGACATCCAGTATGGTCATTTCAAAAGCATACATGTGAACCTCCCACATGTGAGGGGTGCCTTCCACCCCTACAGTCACTCTCTGAAATCTGCATACACAAAATTTTATTTGAAATATTAATTTCATTTTCATATTCTCTTTTCATTGTATATTTACAGTAATAAAACCAGTGATCATGAGATATACCTGGCCTAAGCAGGACAAGTACAGTGTAGCTAATAATTTTGCCCTTTGATCCTCAGCTGGCTTCCTTGTTTGATGTTTGTTCAGGCAGATTATACTATTTGTAAGCAGCATTAATTCCAAAATGATTAGATAAGTTAATTGATTATAGTTGGTTACTGAAGAGTCCAATAAGCATGAAACAATAAACATTACTTTGAATCTGTCCACAAGGTAGTCTGCTTCAGTGCTTATAAAGTTGTCAAGATTGATTAGAGCAGAGTGGGCAACTTGCTCCTGGTTTCAGGCCGAATAAGTGATTTTTAAAACAACACTCAATGATTTAAATTAACAAATTTAACTAGACTGTATTTTGCCCACTGCTGGATTAGAGTCTATACTATGTTCGATCCAAAGCTATTTGGGATATTATTGATTATGATTGGATTACACAAGAGCTCAAGTGTCAAAAAATGGGTCAGTTTGACTTTTTAAAATTTGTGGAGATGGTTGGTTGTCGTTGTTATTGGGTTTAATGCCAATTTTCAGCACAAGATAGGTTATACATGGTGGCCAGTATAAATGGTGGAAGAGGAACCTGGGAAAACCCTGGAAAGAAATACTGACCCACAAGAAGCTACTTGCAAGCTTTCTCACATAGTTGCATTGGCTGAATTTGAGACTTGAAACCATGCAGAGGTGATACAGCAGTGATCCATAATGGTGAGTGCTTGAGATCTCTCTGCCACTCAGCCTACACCCTCCCCCCCTCCATCGAGGTTGATGGTAACTGGAATTTGATTGTTTGCAGTCAAGTTCAGAGGGACATGAATAAGCATTATGCACTTCTTGTAAAGCTGATTTTAAAGTCTGTAACAGTGGCAAGAATGACATCACGCTTGCATGCAGAATCCCAGCCTTATAAAAGCTCATAACCATGACAACAAATATGCCATCACTCAATTTGGATAAAGTTTGATGTGTTGAAACATTATTTACCTCCTGCTTGATAGCCAAACATAATCTCATGAGTGACCATATGTAGAATACCACCAGTAATCACAATTTTTAAGCAGAATATGCATTGACACTACAGTGAATTATGTCGTCACAGAAACATATAATAAACACTACTGACTTGGATTGAATCCTTGTAAACATGATGTAAACCAGACTAAAGTACATGGCACTAATTGCCCTTGTAATCCCTAATGCCTTGGCAGAATGGGGTCTTTGTCTCAGTTTATAATGCTAGCAAGTGATAACGGTTTTCATGATTTATTTGTCAGTATAAAATAGCACCAGATAGGGATGATAATGATTACAACGCAAGCTTAAAATCAGAAAGTATGGAACGCCATAGCTGTCTTAAGATGAGAATTTTTATTATATCATGTGCAAACTTCTTTATATGCTGTGCTTTCTTCCTTATATGATGTGCAATCTTCTTTATATGCTGTGCATTCGTCCTTATATGATGTGCAAACTTCTTTATATGATGTGCATTTGTACTTATATGATGTGCAAACTTCTTTATATGATGTGCTTTCATCCTTATATGATGTGCAAACTTCTTTATATGCGGTGCTTTCGTCCTTATATGATGTGCAAACTTCATTATATGCGGTGCTTTCGTCCATATATGATGTGTAAACTTCTTTATATTTGGAAACTTCTTTATGTGCGGTGCTTTAGTCTTTATATGATGTGCAAACTTCTTTATATGCGGTGCTTTCGTCCTTATATGATGTGCAAACTTCTTTATATGCGGTGCTTTCGTCCTTATATGATGTGGAAATGTCTTTATATTCTGTGCATTTGTACTTATATGATGTGCAAACTTCTTTATATGCGGTGCTTTCGTCCTTATATGATGTGCAAACTTCGTTATATGCTGTGCTTTTGTACTTATATGATGTGCTTTCGTCCTTATATGATGTGCAAATTTCTTTATATGATGTGCTTTCGTCCTTATATGATGTGCAAACTTCTTTATATGCGGTGCTTTCGTCCTTAGTTGATGTGCAAACTTCTTTATATGCGGTGCTTTCGTCCTTAGATGATGTGCAAACTTCTTTATATGCGGTGCTCTCGTCCTTATATGATGTGCAAATGTCTTTATATGATGTGCATTTGTACTTATATGATGTGCAAACTTCTGTATATGCTGTGCTTTTGTACTTATATGATGTGCAAACTTATTTATATGCTGTACATTTGTACTTATATGATGTGCAAACTTCTTTATATGATGGGCATTTATATTTATATGCTGTGCTTTCGTCCTTATATGATGTGCAAACTTCTTTATATGCTGTGCTTTCATCATTATATAATGTGCAAACTTCTTTATATGCTGTGCTTTCGTCCTTATATGATGTGCAAACTTCTTTATATGTGGTGCTTTCGTCCTTATATGACGTGCAAACTTCTTTATATTCTGTGCATTTGTACTTATATGATGTGCAAACTTCTTTATATGCGGTGCTTTCGACCTTATATGATGTGCAAACTTCTTTATATGCTGTGCTTTCGTCTTTATATGATGGTCAAGGAGCGATCGACATACACTGTTAATTTCTAAAAATAGCACGCTCGCAGAATCAGCTGTAGGATATAGGACAAATAAACCGACTGTTGTACTACAATATATATGGCGGAACACGTTGAAGAGATTGAAGCTGCTCCTGAAAAGCGAAAAAATCGCGGTGCTAAAAGACAGTGTTGCTTTGGATTTTGTAACAGCGATAGTAGATATTCAGATCGTGAACATATGACGTGTGTATTTTGGCTTCCATTTCCAAACCCGAA
Organism: Unio delphinus; assembly: GCA_029339505.1. Lineage (NCBI taxonomy): Eukaryota > Metazoa > Mollusca > Bivalvia > Unionida > Unionidae > Unio > Unio delphinus. The sequence continues at coordinate 20,388,458 of JAQISU010000071.1, read as the reverse complement.
ACTAAATCTCGAGAAGCGCGGGCGTTAGGTGCGTGCTTGTGGAAGGGGAACTGTTTTACTACTGACAAAATCACAAGATGGACATATATGTGCAAATATTTCGAAATTTGAACATGTTTGATTATTAACGGGGTGGGGGATGTTTTCAATCAACAGATGAGCTAGCAATGCAAAGCCTTTTAGTTCCGTGACAGAGGGGCGGATCAAAAATTAAACAGAGGGGTTCTAGCTAAATAAAGTTTTTAAATATTACACAAGAGCTCAAAATTCAATTCAAAGTATATATATATATATATATATATATATATATATATATATATATATATATATATATATATACAGAAGAATATGCAACATAGTAAAAACACTTAAAATTTATTGAACCGAGTAGCTTTACTGCATAATTTAGAATTGACCAGTTTATATATATATAGAGAGAGAGAGAGAGAGAGAGAGAGAGAGAGAGAGAGAGAGAGAGTCCTGCCATTCGGAATTTTATACAGGACTGCTCAGTGAAGGGGGCGGGGGTACTTAGGGTCCCACCATCAACTCAGATATCAGAAGAAAGTATCCTTGCAAGTGTCTTAGTAATGGTAGATTACCAGAGGTTTGATATACAAACTGTACAAAGGTGTTTTATACCAAAAAATAAACTAGTATTTGAACCCATTGCGCATATTTATATTATCAAAATTTGCAGTTTATATATAACATAATAAGACAATGTTAAAGTCCAAATGACAGTTTATTTAATGTGTATGAACCTTTATTCAGATATTTCTTTTTAAGGGTAAATATAAAAACACGATTAAACGGCATTTTGCTCTAGCGTTATCGAATACATCTTCAAAGATGGCTTGATTGTTTGTCCTACATTTTCACTTTTTGTGTATCACGTGATACGCAACACATTTACATGACGCGTTGCCGATCTCTGCTTATATGATGTGCAAACTTCTTTAGGGGGCAGGGTCCAGTTTTTATGTACAAATTTAATGTCGCATGCACCTGCCTAATATAAAAAATCATTAAAAATATAATACGCAAGTGAGGTCAAAAAGGTACATATTTCTGGATAGGTATTATGTAGTGCAACATAATCATATCACACACATGACCTGACAAGTCTACTGAAGTTCTTAGAATAAAATATTTATGTACCCCAACCCCTATTTTATACATGCATTTTTCACATCCGAAGGCCATTTTGACAGCATGTGGTGCTCACAGTGCAAACGCAAGGCCTTTTCCTAGATGAAAATTTTGAAAAACATTGTCTACTAAATAGCTTGATGCAATTCATAATAGTTGTCATCCATGCCATTTTTGAGATATTCTACTTGCCTTGAACCCACGTGTCTACTGCTATGGGAGGCTAGCTCTTCTTCCTAGCCGACTATTGGTATTTCACAATCAACATACTGCAGAGTAACTATGGAAAGTGTACATGTATGACATCAATTTCAAGAACAACACAAGCCTGAAACACCTAGTTCACAAATTTATCCATATCTTTAATTATTACACAATAGTAGCTCAAAAACTCACACCATACCCTAAAGTTAAGAAATTTGCCAGGGGCCAATTTACGAAACTGGACCCTGCCACCTTAAGCATTTTGCAAAAAATAATTTCTGTCAAAAATTTTGTACATATCACTTACCTAGACATTATCTAACAAAATGGTATCAAGGAAATTATTTTGTGTGCTAAAGTAAAAATGTTATTACTCTTTTAGAAAAGTGACTACATTGCGGCAAAATGCATTGCATTGTATATACTTTGTGCTTGGGTTGCTGTCTTGAAAAGAATTAAACTTGTGTGTAATGGAATGTTTCCTGTCCTTTTTGCCATCGTATAGTCAGGAAGATACCAGAATTACATGATGATGTTGACTGAATGCTAAGAATGGATTTTATAGTTGCAAATAGTGACTGAATATGAGATACACTCTTTGTTATTAGTGATAGAACTTCTCTATTGTTCAAGCAATTATTTGTTGAAATTTTTCTTTTAAAAAGTGCCACTTAAGAAAAATGTTACCAGACATTTACATTTATAACGTACTTTAATAATAATTATAGCTTGAGACATACACATCAACATTCCTGACCTGGTATTGTTCTAGTTATACTAACATAAGAGCATTGGTGGGAGGGGGGGGTGGTGAATACACTTATGTCTAGCTAATTGGGACAGATATAAAGAAACAAATATTATTCTATGTTGGGACATTGATGTGAGGAACCTTGTTGAACTTACATCAACATATCGGATAAATTCAGTGACAACAGGCCTTTGAAATGAACCATTCTCAAGCCCAAAATACAAAATAAATACACAGTCCATACAGTTAACCCAAATATTCTCAGAATCCTATCCACTCACAGCTGACTTTAGCAATTGCAAGGATGTAGAGAATGAGAGGAAATAGAAAGAAAAGCTACAAGAAAAATATTAACAAGAAGAAAACTCAGTACAAAAAGGGACATGTTGTAACTTCTATTACTTTAAATAAGGACCTACCGGAAAATACAAGTCATGATGAAGCCAAGTCGGTCTTTCATAATCAATCTTTAGTGCGTTTGGATCATAATGAATACATGCTTCAAACTTAAATGCTTCTACCAATATGACTGAGACAACAGATCCTAACATCATTCCATGCAAATTGAGACCTACAAAAAGGAAAACAACTGACATTATTACTCATTCTGTACTCAGTAAAAAAGTGGCTACCAGTATGCCAGAAGAAAACTGTGTTGTCAACATCAATAAACTTTCAGAACTAATCATGGTATTTCTGCCACATCAATGTAAGAATACTTTTCCAGTTGTTACGGTACACAAAAGACAGGGTTTGTGCATTACTGTTTGTGTGCAATGCAATAACTATAAGTTTAAATCCAATATGGTGGAACTGTTCACAAAAGTACTAAAACTTTAATTCTTTTTCCTCGAAACATTGTCCGCAATATGCCATATCCATCACTATTTGCAACACCGTTCCATTGATGACATTCACCATTTATAACAGTATGTCTACTTATGATTTCTTGAAAGTGCATTTGCTCCTGTGGAGTGAAATTACTTAGAAGAATGTGTGATGTCATGTCATGTAATGTTTTTGTGTGTCTGCAATGAAATATGAATAACGTTTCATTAAAATAGGACTACAGAGCTTGTTACCTACATGAAAATCAAGTAAACACATTTTAAACCCCCATTTTCTCTCAAAGCAACTTAGTTAAGCTCAAAATATGCTAACTTGTCCTGATACCAACAGGTATAATTTATAGGTGCAAAAAGAAATTACCTCCCTTGAATCTCCTATAGAACTGAGAGATTCAAAATAAGGAGACAAATAGAGGTACTATGATAAGGCTAATGTATAAGAATTAATTGCATATGAATAAAGAACAAGAAAATAAGACAAAATGTGGTTCATTGCACAATTTTTTTATAGCATTTTTCCCTTAAGGGGGCAGGGTCCAGTTTTGCCATTTTAGCCCGTTAATCACTTCACGCGCCTGCGCAAATTCCGTTTTTGCTTCTCATTATAATGAAGTTTCATAAAAAGACGAAAGTACCGCATATAAAGAAGTTTGCACATCATATAAGTACAAATGCACAGCATATAAAGAAGTTTGCACATAATATAAGTACAAATGCACATCATATAAAGAAGTTTGCACATCACATAAGGACGAACGCACAGCATATAAGTACAAATGCACTTCATGTAAAGAAGTTTGCACATCATATAAGTACAAATGCACATCATATAAAGACGAAAGCACATCATATAAAGAAGTTTGCACATCATATAAGGACGAAAGCACAGCATATAAGTACAAATGCACATCATATAAAGAATTTTGCACATCATATAAGTACAAATGCACAGCATATAAAGAAGTTTGCACATCATATAAGGACGAAAGCACATCAAATAAAGAAGTTTGCACATCATATAAGGACGAAAGCACCGCATATAAAGAAGTTTGCACATCATATAAGGACGAAAGCACCGCATATAAAGAAGTTTGCACATCATATAAAGACGAAAGCACAGCATATAAAGATATTTGCACATCATATAAAGACGAAAGCACATCATATAAAGAAGTTTGCACATCATATAAGGACGAAAGCACAGCATATAAGTACAAATGCACATCATATAAAGAATTTTGCACATCATATAAGTACAAATGCACAGCATATAAAGAAGTTTGCACATCATATAAGGACGAAAGCACATCATATAAAGAAGTTCGCACATCATATAAGGACGAAAGCACCGCATATAAAGAAGTTTGCACATCATATAAGGACGAAAGCACCGCATATAAAGAAGTTTGCACATCATATAAGGACGAAAGCACATCATATAAAGAAGTTTGCACATCATATAAGGACGAAAGCACCACATATAAAGAAGTTTGCACATCATATAAGGACGAAAGCACATCATATAAAGAAGTTTGCACATCATATAAGGACGAAAGCACCGCATATAAAAAAGTTTGCACATCATATAAGGACGAAAGCACCGCATATAAAGAAGTTTGCACATCATATAAGGACGAAAGCACCGCATTTAAAGAAGTTTCCAAATATAAAGAAGTTTGCACATATTATAAGTACAAAAGCACAGCATATAACGAAGTTTGCACATCATATAAGGACGAAAGCACCGCATTTAAAGAAGTTTCCAAATATAAAGAAGTTTGCACATATTATAAGTACAAAAGCACAGCATATAACGAAGTTTGCACATCATATAAGGACGAAAGCACCGCATATAAAGAAGTTTGCACATCATATAAGGACGAAAGCACCGCATATAAAGAAGTTTGCACATCATATAAGGACGAAAGCACATCATATAAAGAAGATTGCACATCATATAAGGAAGAAAGCACAGCATATAAAGAAGTCTGCACATGATATAATAAAAATTCTCATCTTAAGACAGCTCTGGCGTTCCATAAGAAAGGGTGTGATGGCATAATGTATGTTTGTGCTTCATGTGAAGAATCTTTCAGACATTTAAACAGTATTTGAATTAGACCCAGAAAGTACCAGTCTTGAGCAGTTTTGGCTCTTGGCAGACAGTCATCAATCTGAATCTGCCCACAGGCTGGAAATGATTTAAACTTCTTGGTGGAATCAGTTGAGTTATACTGACATTGCCACATTCCAATGCAGGAGTGAGGAAGATTCAGGTTGACTCTGGATAAAACCTAGATCTAATAACAATATTTATTTTCCTAAATGTTAAGATCAATAGTGATGAGTATATTTAAATATTTAAAAAGTTTATATTTATTCAGTAATCTGTGTTCATTTGCATGCTAGTATTTGTTTGATAAAAGCCTTCCTTTGTTGAGGTCAAAACTTGTACCAAAGTTCGGAAATATATTGATCTATTCAGACTTAACCTGTCTTTTTTATCACTTGTATCATTTTATTGTTACTCATCCTGACTGGATGGTAATATTAACATATTTACTTTTGATGTTTAGTTGGTCTTTATTGAAAATTGTGCTGCTTGCACAGCTAATATGAATATCACAATGCCATCTTGAAAATTTATGGTCATATCAACATGGTCTTTTGGTTACAAGACATTAATGATGTCGAGTTAGTCCGAAATGAAAATGACACTGCTCTGATCTTCAATTTTACCACCATTGCAGCCATCTTGAAAATCTAGTTTTAATACTCCTAATTGGATTGTTATGTCAACATGAAGTATTTGTTGAAAGACTGTTTATTATATTCAATTTGTTGTAAATGATAATAGTTCTGATCTGATGTCCAGTATGGCCACCACAGCAGCCATCTTGAAAATTGTGTTATTGCTATTCTTCTTGAATGTAAAGTCATTGACATGAGGTTTTGACCAGAAAATCTTGTGATGTCTGGTTGGTTCTCAAATGAAAAACATGCTCCTTGCACGCAGCCAATATGAAAATCTATAACTACTTTTGTATAGATACTCATGTCAAGATGAGGTTTTTCTTATGATGTCCAGTTGGTCCTAAATGATAATGGAGCTGATCAGATTTCCAATATGGCCATCACATCAGCTGGTTAACAGCTTTCCATGGAATCACATTCAGTCACAGACCAGGCAAGAGAAATAGTTTAGCTGATAGTGTGTCCAGGCAAGGACATGCTGTCCTCATAGACTGATCTCTTAGTCAGTCAGTAATGGATAGTCTCAATTGAATAGGGGAAGGCTTGTGGTAGATTTGTTTGGATTGAGGGTTACAACAAACAATCTCTTTATGTTACCCCATTGTCAGACCAGAATGCAGAAAATCTTGACTTAAACATAATGGCATATTCTGATAGCCCATCCACTGTGGCTTGAACAGGAACCATGTTATAATGAAGATCCTTATAATGAGGGAGTGCTGTATCACCAGTATCTACTAGATAGCTATAAAGTATTTTCACATGGGTGTCTTCCAGTCCAAGGAACCTGCCCTATTACTCCATTTGCTTAGTTGACCAATGTATGGCAGGTGATCAATTTCCTGCCCACATGGGCATCTTATTTGCTGTGAATCACTTGAAAAGTAAGGAGAGCAATATGTGGGATTCAATGATATGCAAATAATTGATGCCACTGAAAGTGTCCAAAACAAATTGTAGTATACAAGTGAATATGTTAGCCTATCAGTTGCTAACATCAGGTGTTTTAAGTTGTGCTGATGTCAAAAATATAAATATATATTAAAAAACTCCACCAACTCTTTTGCCCCTGTAGGAAAATTAGTAGACTTGGCATTAAGTTTAATGTTTAATTCAGTGCTTGAAGAAGCATGTGAATTCATGGTTTGTTGGTTGTCAACAAATTATGTTCTCTGATTATCTATAACAAATAATTTCTGACTACTATCCATTTGCCCATCCATGCATGTTTTTTTTATGATATCTTTACTTTGTATTTTGTTTTTAACTAAAATTTGGAATGTAGCTTTTAACTGATGAGAACTTGAAAGAGTTAAATTTCCAACCATTGCTTCACAATTTAGGAGTTATGGCCCCTGATTACATGTTCCCAATAACTTAGTTTCTATCGGCAATTGTAGGACTTACACTAGATTTTAGCATGAGTTATGCCACCTGGTTTTCTCTCTCCCTGACTTTGGTTTTGCAGCACGTGAATTCATTGTTTGTTGGTTATCAACAACATTTGTTTAATATTGATGAAATTTTGTAGGAATTCACTTTCCAACATTCTACATCTTTTTACAGGAGTTATGTTTTCTGATTACCTATCGTCCTGTCTTTGGTTTCTGCAAATAAATTTATCATAACACCTTCACATGGAATAAAGTTGTCCTATACATACACGGTCAGGGGGTGGTTGGTTATGGTTATAGTGTGTAGTTGTATGAGCCCCACTTGTCAAAGGGTAAGTGTTAAGTCCCACTATGTCAAGGGGTATTGTGCAATATATAATAATAATAATAACTCTAACCCACTCCCCTTTGGTACTCATTATCTCAGATATGACCGCCCTCGATATAATTGCCCGGTTCGAGTATGAGTATACTGATCAGGTATATTAAACAAACAAATACGAGCCCCCATAAAGATAAACAATTTAATCAAGAACATACACAATTGAGAAACTTCCTTTCATTAGGAATACAAGCTGTTTAGAAATAAAACTGTCACCAAATTACAATAAAATTCGAAATAAATTTAAATAAATTAGCCGATCTGTTTCTGATAGCTTTAAATCATCATAGGATCGAGTGGTACAGTCGAAGTCAACACCTTGTTCGATTTTCATAACCTGCTAGTCCTCGGTCCCCGTTTACTGTTCCATTCAATGTTGGTTCTAGAAGACACTTTCTATCGTCCGTCTCAAGATAATCTGCACAGCATTTTGAATATTGTGATGGCCTTTTACTTATATAGTTTAGATGAACATTTCAGAATCTTGGCGCAATAGTTCCCCTAGGATGTAAAGTAACATGTATTTTATGTTAAGCTCCAACATTCACTCTCCCCATCTCTGGCTGTCTAACTTGGGTTCCCAAGGTGGTGTTAAAATTACAATTACCAGCACAATATATTTGAATGAAATTTTATATTTTGAATAGACAACTATGGGCATTAGTTTTGAGACCTGAAAGACAACTTCATATATGCAAATGATATTGACCTTTGTATTTATCCTTAACCCCAGGGACTTGGCTCAGGTTTTGGAAACATTTGAGTCCCACCCACACTATATATGTTAGACATCAAAAGACAAATGTACAGTGCAGCTGACATTAGCTCCTGGGTCCATGCTGAACTGTCAGAAAAAAAATTCCTGGGTCCATGCTGAACTGTCAAAAATAGTTCCTGGGTCCTTGCTGAACTGTTGTTTGCTTGAGGCACATTAGTTTGATTCCATCAGCATTAAATAACCTTACATTTCTTGGAGGCTTGCCCATGAAACTTGACACACATTCATTCATTTGCCTAGTTGATCTTCAGTAAAAATGCTGCTGCTCAGATGCCCATTATGGCCACCACAACAGACATTGTGAAAATCTTGCTATTACTTTTATGCTTGAATGGATGGTCATATCAACATGGAACTTCCACTGAAAGACTTCTTGTGCTGTTTAGTTGTCTCTAAGTAAAAATAATATGGATGTGACATTCAGTATGGCCACTGTCAACCATCTTTACAATCATGGTACAGTGTATTGTTATTGCTACTTCTCAAATTGACATGTATTTTTCACCAGGAGACATTTTATGAGAATGGTTTCACTTGGACATCCCAATATTGACACAATATACATCTTGTTAGCACTACTCCAAATAAATGGATGGTCATAACAACGTAGGGGTTTTCATGTAAAAGTTATCCAGGTGGTCCTTAATGAAAATGATGCTGATCTGTTATCCGGTATGGTCACCATTGCAACTATTTCGAAAGTCATATTATTGCTCATCTGGATGAACAAAAACTCATATCAGCATGAAGTTTTTACTCGAAGACTTATGACAGCCATCTTGAAAAACTTTTCACTACTCCACCTAGGTTGAAAGAGATATCACTTTTTGGGTTTTCAACTGAAAAGTTCTTTTGGTTGTCATATCTACATGGGATTTTTAACCAAAGACTAATTGTGATGTCTGCTTAGTTCTGAATGAAAATTGTGCTGATCTGACATCTAATGATCATGTTGAAAATTTTGCCACAACTTCTCCTGAATTGATGGTTATACATGTATATTGAATTGATGCCTTATATATTGTTATGTAAGTAGCATCATTCAATTATACAACATTAATTATAAAATAAGTATGCATTCATATAATCCCAAGCATTCACATTCACGTTGCACTTTTAAAGTCTGGTCTGCAATCACTTTTTTTTAACATTTCATTGGTACTTTGGTAACTCTTTTCCATGCCATACTTCAGTCTGTTTTTGGACCACATTATGCATGAGTTACTGAGGGAGAGGTATATTGGTTGTTTGTTATTGTTATTATAGGGTTTAGCATCATTTTTCAGCACAAGATAGGCTATACATGGTGGCCAATATTAATGGTGGGAGAAAACGCCAGAAAGAACCACTGACCCTTGAGAAGTTAGTGGCAAGCTTTTTCACATACCCACATTGGCCAATTCTAAGGCTCTGAACCAATGCATACGGAGGTGAGATGGCAGTGATCTGTAACTGAGAGCTCTTTAGACCACTCGGCCACTCAGGGCCCCTCAGTAGTTTGTGTGTTTGTATGTATATATATATAGTACACATAATTGCATAGTATATATATATATATATATATATATAATATGCAATTATGTGTACTAGGCATGAAAAAAGTCATATTCAGTTATGTAAGTCATATGGGTGCTTTGGTCTGTTGTATATACAGTTGAACCCGGTTATCTCGCCGGCCTCGGGGTTTGCCAAAAAGCGTCGAGATAACCGATGATCGAGATAAACGAAAACCAATATGGCGGCAATATATTAACATGTGCTTGAAATTTATTTATGTACATGATGTGTGTTAATAAATGAGAATGTAATGCACATGTTTTTGGAGTTTTTTTTTTACACAACAGCGTTGCCGCAATTTGTTTGATGAATCGATCGGCATGCTATAAAAATGTACATACAAGTTTGCTAACAACAAAAGGCATATGTGCACCAACTGACGGCAGAGATTTACCATTATACAATACAAACCACCGTTGATTCTCGATACAAACCTTTATTATATTCTCCAACATTGCAAACACAAAGATCACTCACAAAATCACAAAAACATGCGTGATAAAAATTCCGAGCAAATTACGAAATTCGCCAAAATCACCATTAAATGCTCTATTGCTTCCTAAATCCCAAAAGAATGATCACTGAATGCTGTATAAATTTTCTTAACAAGCAAAATAGGATCTCCATTCCCACAATTGAAACTTACACGTGTCAACACCTGACAATATTGGACCGTATATATTATCATAAGTTAACACCCAATATAGGGATTCTTTCACTCCAGTATTTTGAGAAATACATAATTATTGTTTATTTGTTGTTTGCTATTTCTTCTTGCGGAGTTTAAGTCTCTGTAACCGTAACACGGGATTGATGGCAAACGGAAAAGATCAATGAGTAAAATGCACAAATATTATTTACACCGCCTGGATTTATGTTTGGTGACATGCTCTTTGTAATGGGTGCACTGGCGGGTTATCAAAGTGTTATCAGTACAATATTGCACAAGGCCTGGTCAGAGGTATTGCGCAACTTGGAAAACAACACTTGAGGACCGCCTCCCACTAATTATCGTTATCTAGAAGATGATCTCTACGGTGTAATCTGCCCGGTCAGTGAATATAGTAATCTGAGATGGTACTTTGAACAAGACAATACACGAGCCCCCGTAAAGATAAAATATGAATTTAATTAAAAATACAATTACGAAAAGAATGACACTGTGAATTACAATTTCTTTCTTTCTGAATACACTTAGTTCAGAAATACATAAACTGAAGCTTTAAAATAATGGATACATTCATAAAAATCCAAACACTAATAAAAAATAAATGAAGTTAGCCGTTAATACTGAGAGTAAATTTCATCATGGAATCGAATGTTCATATATAACATTGGACTGTTGGGTGATTCAAAATGACCTTGTTCGTCGACTGGTTTTTTCTTTCTTTTCCCCTGCGTGCGTCCGACTTCAGCTTGCCCTTTGATTGAACGGGAATTCCACACTCTGACTTCTTACTTCGTTTTTCCTCTTTTCCTTTGACTTCTCGCTGATTCTTACTCTTGCCAAAATAAACTATTTTCCTTTGACTTCTCGCTGATTCTCACTCTTGCCAAAATAAACTATTTTCCTTGTAAAAGAAAAGGGTAAAACGCCCTAAGTATCTCGTTACTTCCAGAGTTGAGATAATAAGTCCGTTTTTCAGGTTCGAAAAATCAGATCTTACTATCAGTGTTATCATTTATACGGCTAACAAATACTATACAGGTCCTCAGATCAATAGAGCTATACTGCTAATTATCGACATCGGAATTCGGGAAAGTCATATATTCCCGTAAATCATTACGTAAGTGAGGCAATATATCATAACACACAATCCATATAATTTACTAATATGATAAATTCAATTAATGTAACATTTTCCAATCATAAATGTACACAGCGGGTTTTCTACACCACTCATTTACCTATCTAAGTATATAAGGTAAAAAATGCTAATTCAGAATTCAAAATACATTTTTAAATCACTGTAAAACTGACTATCCATACAAAATATGAACACATCATGCATCTGTAACAAAGAAACATATCAAAGTATGTTATTAAATCAATGTAATACTGAACTATTTGTATCGTAGTATCGATACATTATGCATCTATGACAAAGATAAACAGCATATACATTACATCATGATAAAGGTGAATTTGAGTTAAATACCTTGTGTTTTTGGCGTCTTACAATCGTTCCACATTCAGTTTCCCGGAACCACAATTTTACGATGTCGTCGGTCGGAATCTTGGTAGCAGTCTCCCTTGCAGAGAAATTTTCAGACTGACTAACCTCGTTTGATACAAAGTATATATTTCCTCGATTCTGGGGTCCAACACACCCCCTTCCCTATGCATTCGCCCAATCGGAATAAATGCTATTCTTACTGACCTTATGAAAACCGTCTATCAAGATGCCAAAAATGCCACTTAGGATCGAAATATCACCTTATCATTTGTCTCAATCATTTTTGAAAGCTCTGCGTGAGGAATCACATAATTTTAACGTGTCAAACACTCAGTCCGTTTTCATTCTAATTATTGTAACAGTCTGACCGAGTTGAACTAACATTCTTTCCGTTCCAAACTCTACTCCAAGACAGTTGATTGTCAGCTAGCCTACGAATTAATTACTGGATGTCACTGATGAAAAATTTGGCACTTGACACTCTTTCTTCAAAATATCACAGCCAGTTGTAAATTAATTGACGAACTTTGCCTTGATACATACATCATAGAACTTCTGTTTTAACTTTTTTTTATCATATCTCAGCCAACAAACAGAAGGATTAGCCATTAATTTTATCTGTTCTATTCGCGTCTTCAGACGTTGGTCAGTTGTAGGTATAGTACGGTAGAATGATTGACTGTCACAACATACAGTACTCGGCCCAGATGTCAGCATAAGCAGATTATGATGTAACAATGCACTGCTAAGATGGGGTTGTCGATACAAACAAAGGATCATTTGTGGCATCGATAACTAACATTTTCAAAAGCCGGCGATTGGTCGTGGGGATCAAGATAACCGATGTTAAGTGGAAAATTTGGCCCTCTTTTGTGCTCGAGATATTAGGGTTCGGCGACATAAAAGAATCGACATAACCGATGAGAAAATGCTAAGACAAAGAGAGAATTTGGCGGTTCCACTTCAAAACGTTGACTTAATAGGGTTGGCGAGTTAACCGAGGTCGAGATAAGTGGGTTCGACTGTACTTTAGATAAACCCAGCTCCGTATTCCATTGGGATTTACTTGAGACATTAACTTCGAATCTATCGAGATCCTCATCTTATGTTATACAGCAGTAATGCTGTATGTATATATTTGCTAAATGTGAAAAGGAAAAAATGCAGCTTACACTAAGCCCCAGAGTCCAGCCTGTTTTTGGGTACTTATACAAGGGATGGTGGTCAAAATGGTCAGGTGATGGGGCATTGGTGTTTCAACACAAGTGTATTAGAAAGATCAGTAGTATAGTCTAGATACATTTACTTAGATTTGAAGAAAAAAAACTTAATACTGAAAGAGGTCAAATGTACAAGTTTTATTTTTTTCTGATCTAATTTCATTGGATTGTTTCAAGCTTTTGTGATTTTCCAAAGTCATTTGCTAGCATATTTACCTGCTTGTTTATTATGGTATTGGAAGTCTGTGAACTGCAGTGCAGTCTGCTTCTACTGTCCCTATGGAAGCCCAACAATTAATGTAAACAGAATTACCAGAAATTCCATTCTAATTTGCCCTTATTTGCACCTCTTTAAAAACCCTGGTATTCTGACTACTGGCAGATTTCATGCACCATCTATATGTGTATGTGTGGTTACCATATGTGCATATATGACACTATCCAATATTATAGAACACATATACCACATTTCTGTCTTATTCAGTTTATGAAATGATGAGAATAGCATTTATGGTTGATCTTGTTGCATGTGAGGTAAAGAATGTCCAAATAATCAAGATCCATACTGATGCAGAAATCTGCCATATTAAGTTCTCTTGCCAGGCACATGTGGTTGGCCCACCTCATGCTCCATGCAGTGTGTAACTGTGCCTACTAGCCAGGCTGCAGAAGGGATGGGAGGGCTTGTACAGAAATTCTATATCAGATTCAGTATACATTAACACCAGTCTCAGTCTCTCTGTAATCTCTCCCTCTCTAGTTAGTGGCTGCCATTAGAAAAGGTTTCACCAGTATACATTGTCTTTGAACTGCAAAACAGCTTGTTTATCTGTCTGTGTCTTTGGATAATAATATCTTGAAGTTGGATTGGCTGGAGAAAATAAAGAGTTAGGTCAATCATTGTAGACCTTTGGTTTGGATTTCAGATCCAAATAGAATAGTGGAGCCAGCTGGTGAAGACCAAGGTGATTTTGAACATTTCTGGAATCTGTACTCCAAGAACCTAACCAGGTAGGTTTTGAATATTAGCTGTGAGTTATTTCATCATTATACATGCAACAAAATAGTAATGAAATTATTCTTTTCTTGTCTAAAGTTATTTTCCTGGTTTTTGAACACAAGCTATTTCTTTATGGTTCAGCAAGATATGAGGTCATTGCCCCAATTGATTTGTATTGAGTCGACTTAATAACACAATGGGAACTTGTTCATCTTCTAGGGTCAGGGTTTTGAAAGTGCTTTACTGGCCAATTTCTTCTTGTATATTTATTTCTTTACAAATCAATAATAAGCTTTTAATTTGTTCACTTTACACTTTCAAATAGTTTTGTGAAAAGTATTCTTTTCTCAGACTTAAAAAAATGCTTTTTTTAGTCAAGAGCTTTTAAACTGACATAACAACATAACAAGGTGTCGAACAAAACGATCTTTAAAGCTCCAAAGCTTGAGATATGATGAATCCTTATTATGTATGATTGATAGACTATTACTACAATATGACATGATGATTTGGAATAATGTATTAAAGGCATTCCATGTCAGATTGATTTATCAGATTATTTAAAACTGAGTTTGTGTCAATTACAAAATTAGAATGCATTTATCTCCAGGCTGATACAGATTTATTAATGTCCAAATCAAAACCAGACTTGGTTATATTTTAAAAATAGATTTATTCTTCCATTTTCATGTCATATTGACTGATTTATATTTAACCAACTGCAATAGTTTTCATAAAACTTTCTCTTCATTGTTAAACATAATGTTTTGTTTGAGAAGGAAGCAGCTTAAAACTTTACCATTTTTCAGCAACTTAAGTTTCAGTGTAAGTAAGTCGGTACCCAAATTATACAGAACATTTCATTCACAGAAGGATATACAACTGTGTTGAAGCGGCTGTAGGAATCTACTACTGTGAATCACTAATTTTTATAGTTGGGAGATGATGACCTAATCTTTGGTTTGTCAATTATGTGAAATATCATCTTGCTCCCATCAGCATAGGAACACTTTGGATAACAACTGTAAGATTGTTAATGCAGAACTGAATGAAAATGCAGATGAAACAATATAGTAGATGCTTCTGATCTTGGTGAACTTAAGTTCCATTATGGATGGCACATTATTTTGTACACGAAGCCAAGTTTGAAGGTCACCTTGTACAAATTTTAAAATGGTTAACAAAGTTCTTGGAGAAGAACTTGTTCACATTAAACATACAAAATGTAAATATTTAAATGGTACAATTATCCCGAGACCCAAAATTGTCGAAAGGTAAATATGTAAATGTAAAGTGTATGTTTCACACATGTTAAATAGTTGAACACGTGTAACTTCTGTTTTGCATGCTTGGTACTTGAAATAGATTGCACATATGTGAGATCACATGTTTAACATTCGTTTTCCATATGTTCCGCATATTCTCGAGGTGTTCTTGTGTACACATTTTATATTCTGATAGACATCTGGCTTTTGTGATCAAGACTAATGATTAACAATATTCACTCGCCCATACGATTAATTATTCATAAGGGATCATGTAAGATTTGAATACTTATGATTGTCTACATTTAAGAATGACATACAAATGCCAATTGTTTGTAATATTTGAATGGTGATTTTTTTAAAAATATCTTTCACATCATGTTACAAAAATGATAAATGTCACAACATTATACCTTATATTTGACATATGCTGACTTTAATATATATTGAACACGTGACCTAAAGTATGTTAGATGTGTGCCCTTCCATCTGTTAATCATTATGTACATTAAACATAAATGCGAACATTTGAATGGTACCATTATCCTGAAATCCAAACATTTTTAAAAGATAAATATGCAAATGTAAAAGCATATGTTTGACAAATGTTAAACAGTTTTCCCTAATTAACTTCTGTGTTTTGCATACATAGTACTTGATAATGGTTTCACATAAGTAACTTCTGTGTTTTGTATATACATGATATTTGATAATGGTTTGACAAATGTAACTTACGTGCTTTGCATGCATAGTACTTGATATTGGTTACATATCATAAAATTAGTTGCAAAAATAATACATGTTGCTTACAAGTCGTAAATATTAATTACTTAAAAAGGACCCATAGGTTGGCCACATGTGACGTATAGGTTGCTCTTAAGTGACATATTGATAAACAAAAATTGGATTTTACATGCAAATTAGGCATTTCATTACATATAAAGAAGTATATCTCGCTTGTATTATTTGTAAATTTGTTAACTTGTCTATCTTATTATAAATGATAGAAGTGCAGTGCTTGTCATTCACTTCATGATGCATGTTACAACTGAATTCTCAATAAATTTAATGAATTTGGGTTTTGCAAAAGCCTCTGTCCCTCCAGACCATTTAAATGATGGTGAAATTATTCCTTGGCTGTTGTTTAGAATCCTGACTTGGAAATGGCATGCTGTAAGATTGTGGTTGTATGTAGTTGTATGAGCCCCCACTTTGTCAAAGGGTAGGTGTATTAGATCCCACTTCGTGAAGGTGTGGGGTGTTGTATTATAGATAATAATAATAATAATAAATACTATAACCCACTCCCTTTTGGTACTCATTTTCTAAGAGATGACCGCCCTCAATATAATTGTCCAGTTCGAGTATGAGAATAGATAGCCTTAAATCATCATAGGATCGAGTGGTACAATCGAAGTCAACGCTTTGTTCTTTTTCATAACCTGACAGTCCTTAGTCCCCATTCTCGGTTCCATTTAGACCTTTGGTTCTATAAGACACTTTCTATCATCCGACTCTAGATAATCTCTTTCCACGTAGAATTTCCGCTTGATTCTGGACTTTTCCACTGTATCATGCCCTCACTGCAATTCCTGTTTCCAATTTCTTTTCCAAAGTGTACATCTCAGTTTACGTAACCTCAAGACGTTCCAAAAAGCTATTTTCTCCCTTTTAAAAGAAATTAAACAACCCTAAGTCTCTTGTTGAGAATTCTCATTATTCCTGGTTCGAAAATCAGATATTTCTATCAGCGGTAAACAGATTATAGGCTAGTAATTAACTACATATGTCCTCAAATGACCAGAGTTAAATGAATTGCTAATTCGTTACGCCTTGACCTTGTACATTAACGCACTATACATCAAGGCTCTGAATTCTGGCCCTGTCTTAATTTACACAGCAAATAAATTGAATACACTGTTGCTGACTCATCTATGAAATCTAAATTCAGTGAATTCACATGTATTCTCGTAAATCATATTAACTAATGTAAGGCATTCATATCTTAGAACCTAATCATTATGCAGTCAAGATAATAAATTAAAGCAATACGTCAAACGTATCCAAGAATTAACGTAACACTTCCTATTCATAACTCAGCATAATGTTTTACGACATAAATTAACACTATGTCCTTCTTAACTAAGAATTAAGGTGAATTGGCATCAACAAATTATATGGAATTTTGACACTATACCTTTGTAGTTTGTGTTACTCAACTAGTTGCTTTGGCGGCTTTCTGGACCACACTTCCTTAACGAATGTATTTTTCTCAAATAACATCTGGAGCCTTAGCGAATTCTATCTCTTGTCCTCTCACAGGAAAAATTCAGACTAATTTCTGTTTTTGATAGGGCGATATTAAATCCTATGAAATTTCATGTAAAAACACACCCCTTATTTACCTGTGACCAAACAAAATCAAATATCTTTTGCCACGCTCTTCTCCCCGAGTTGCTTAAGTCTTGTCAGCCTGACCTGGTCGTCTTTTAAGTAACAGAATCTCGGCGTTTTCTCAAGCTTGACACTTTTCCATGAAAATGAAACTTTAAAATGTCTCTAGCAGTCAGTCTGGCTGCTGAATAAACAAAGGTTCTTATTGGTAACAACAGTCCCACTCTAAATGAATACATCACTTTACTAGACAGAACACCCATTGACAGGGGCTTGTCTCCATAAATCTAACTAATGGTTCACTGGCCTTACCTAATGGATTATTAATAGATCGTCTGAAATTTGCCCCTTCACACATGCTTAATATAATTCTTTGCTGAGATACAACAAAAAAACAATAATAATCTTAACATCATTTAATTTATTCTGTTAGTACACTGTAATGAACAGTTTTTACTTCAAATACATGTCTACTGCGATGAATCCATCATTACCAAGTACACTGAATTTGAAAGTTTTTGACTTGCCCATCAGTGTGTGATGTTGGTGTGTAAATGAATGGTGTGTCAAAAATTTAGTATGGATGTGTACATTCTTTGATATTTGTGTATGTAACTTGATCCTGGACAATAAAGAAGGAAACACAGCCATAGGGAACAAGTCAGCATACTCCAATTCCATCTGCAAACTGCCATGGCTCATATTCCAGAAACAGGATTGAAGGTGGGACTAAGCTTAAATTATGATTGTCTTTGTCATGGAAATCTTCACATCTGAACTTGGCCATTGGAATATTTTCAGTGTGTTGTGTACTTTGTTTGCATCCAGCAATATGTTACTTTCTATGATTTCAAACAGTTGAACCACTATCAACCTGACCTTCATATTCATTAATCTGATGAAATCATGTGTGATGCAAAAATTGGCAAGCGCACAGTAACTGTAAATCACATATATAGGTCTTCTGCTGTCTGTATGTGGAAGAGTTCATGTTATTGATCGTTTTCATAGTGAAAATGAATGACTATCTTTCATGAAACTGCAGTATTCATGCGCATATCTGCTGAACACGATTTAATTAATTAAATTTATGATTTAAGATGAAGTTCATATTAGAAAGATTTAAATTTTAAGCAGATTAATTTGTTTTTTAGTTAAAGATTTTAACAAAAATATCATTGTCATATTAATTTGGGATTCCTATTTTCAGATGCTGACAACTCAGTTTGATTTAGTACTCAAAATCACATTACTCTCAGTATCACAGTATCATGATTTTGATTACTAGATCATACTGAGTTGTCAGCAGGATTTTTTAAAAATCGGTACTAGATTATAGGTGCAAAGCCTAGAGTCATGATCTGGAATTATTTATGCTGACAAGACATAATCCAGCAATAAAAACTGCATTACTGTGATTATGATATTTTGTTATATAGCATACAGTTTTGAGATAATTGTTATATTTACAATTTCAAATTCATTATGAAGGAAAGGCACCAACCTTTTCAATTAAGAACTTCCTTATGCGGGTTGTGCTGTACAGTAATGTTTTTGTACATGATTTCTGAATGTGATTTTGTTCAGATGAACCTTTTGGCTATACAGTATTATTTACTTTAAAAAATGAATAACTGATTTTGTTTGTTCTATTAACAAAATCATGGTTGGTACCTTTCACATTTTACATTTTCTGCAAGGTTTCTTAACACATTAACCCCTAGTGCCAAGTTTACGGGGCATGAGGTAGTAGCCTACTTCCAAGGTATGTAGCGTCGAGGTCATGCATGATACACTAAAATGGGTGGTATTATAGTAAGGTAGACAGATGTACCTCTACAAAGATAACAAATAATCTGGACAATTTAGTTACACTACAAAATACAGAGGAAAAAATCCAATTTTTTGGCCCCGTTTTTTTTCATCCACCCAAATTTTGCACATGGTCAGAATCCAATTTTGTATCCAGATTTTAGACTTTATGGCCTTAGATCAAAGGCAGACCAGTCTGAAGTGCATACAGACAGGTGAACATGTGCAAAAAGTAGAATAAGGTGGACATTTTGAATAAAGAATCTGCTCCATGCGAAAATTATGGGTCCACTAAGCAAAAAAAAAAAGAAGTCCAACTAACCAATGGAAAACAATGTTTTTAACATAACTAGGCATTGGACTAATAGAAAATTGCTTGGAAGTCGATGTATTAAGTAGAGTTCTTCCGATTATCGATTATAATCAATCATCACTTGGTTGATAAGATAATCAATTGTGAACTCCATAATCGATTGTGTGTAAAGTGTTACGTGCTTAGGCTCGAATAAACAGTAACATTGAAAGAGTGAAAATAACAAGCTTGTAAAACTTAATAAACAATTTATTGAGTACAAATATTTTTCAGTAAAGAAAAATAAACTTATGGTTTTAAGAATCAATTCCAAAATTAATCCAAAAATAATCCAAATATTATCCACTAGAGAAATTGCAAAAGTCCTGATAATAAAATGTCCAAATAATTCTAAGTTCGAATTCCAACGATGTATCCAAAATGGAAGACAATGTCACTTAATGAAATCAGTTCTTGTTAATGAAAATCTATGAGCACATATTCTTTTCCAGATAACTAACAAAATAATTCCTCTTGCTCCAAACGAATTGATACAATTTCCAGTACACGGTAATTAAAAATAACTCGAAAAGAAGACACAACTTAATATTCTAAAAGCCCAATTCTTCTACTGAATAGCTTGCTCCAAAACATCACTTATATACCTGTTTTTAGGTAAACAAGAAAGGGGTCACGACCTTCTAGAAACTATCAGAACAAATTTACGTTCAAGAAATCATGTAACCAGCGTATGACCCAACTAAAATAGAAAGATGTTTATACTTTACTCCATTTTGTCCTTGGAACCAACCAATCATTTTAAAAGTTTGTTTACAACTCTGAAACTAGGTCAAAAATGATGTCAACACCTGGTGTTTATTCTGTAGTACAGGTCACCCCACCCCTTCAATGAACGAATCTTAAAACTTAAAATGCCAAATTTAAATCTAACAAACAATAAAAAATAAATATAAATGACTTATATCACATATATGTAACAAAAAGGAGACTACTTTTTAGATGTATGCAAAGCACAAAGGTTAGTAAAACTCCCAGCCACTAAAGTTGACCTGAAAATTATTAATTCCATTCACAACTACAAATATGAAACCTTATGAATTATCATTAGGAACATGTATAGTCATTACTACATTGTCAAATTGTTAAATTGTTGATTTGTTTCAGTGAAATTGCAACATCTTTTGTAATATTCATAAACAATGACAAACAAGAAAAAGTTGTCCTTCTATACTTTAAATTATGGACAGATCACATGTGAATGAAAGAATTTTGGGGGATTGTAGCAGTATTTCAGTTACATATGACTTATCAGCCATAAAAAGTTGCATTGTAGAACAAAAGTAACACACAATGTAATATTATTGTCAGGTTAAAGTATACGTGTCATTTAAAGAGATTACACAAATACATTTATAAACATATTTAACTCTTGATCAAAGATGTAACTGTTTAACAAATATTAAAATTTGCTCTTTTTAACCAATTATAATCAATGATCAGTTGGTTAAGGGAACTGATTATCGATTATGAATTTCTGACCGATTCCCATCACTAGTATTAGGATATATTCAGAAATAGTCTCCAAAATGTGTTTCCTACTCAAATTTCATGTGAAAAAAGCAAAATCCTCCAGGGGTTAATGTGTTAACTACTGTTGCTGCGCTTGCTTTGTTTACTGCTGGTGTTGGCATTCCATCACTAGGAGCATCAGACTCATAATCAAAAGGACATGGTTCTAGTACGTAGCTCACATTTCCTCAGCATCATATTGCCAATAATGTATTAAAAGTGATGCTGAAATGGCAACAGTATTGGAGGACAAGTGGCCAAAATGATCAATACATGCAAAACTGGTATACCGTATTATTTTTATGACTTTTCTCATGGGAAAATTAGTTGCAAATGACTGCCAGTATTCAAAATAAGCACCTGCCTGCATTGCCTGTGTCCTGTCAGCAAAAAACAAAAGTAACTGGTCCTTGTGACCAGCCGTTGCATGGTTATGAAAAGCAAATCGGGAGGATCAGGAACTTTCTTAAAGCTGCTGCTTCTTCAGGCAAGAGAGAGGAAACACTGATGACTCTTTATCAATGTTTAGTTCACCATGTAGTAAGACCCTTTGTCAGTCATGCATCATGTCTCATGTATGTCAAACTGAGGGATCAGTTTCAACCAAATTTGACAGAGCATATTGGTCTAATATTTTTTTTTAATTTGTACAAATGATTCCCACTCAACTGGTTGCCATTTTAGCACTTTTCAATTTGCTAAATGAAATTATATCAGACCTGACAGAATGCATCACTTTATTAAAACCTGTCATATTTTTACATATGATGCTGGTCTGCCACTATTTTACTACAAATAAAAAAATCTTGATATAACCACCACTGAATATAATTTGCCCAAATTGAATTTATCTTGGTATAGGACCTTTTACATTTATACAAACGATGTCACTGTCATCAAATTATAGAATCAGCTTAGCAAAATTTTACCAAATTTCACAGTATTCTGGTATGAAGAGCTTTCAAATTAGTCATAAATAATGTTGATTCATGATCAGATACGGTAATTGTTAGTAAAAATACAGCCCCCCCCCCCCCCCGTTTTTAAAAATGAACTCTTCTAAATGATTCAGTAGAAATTGTCCAAATTTTGCAGAAACATTCTGGTTTGAAGGGCTTTTAATTTTGTACTGTAAATGCCAATCTGCCATGAAATGTGGCTTCTGTTTAAAAAAATATTTTAAAATAACTTATAAATAGATGCCTGAATCTGACTAATTTAACAGGTCTATTTTCTTTTTTGAAGTAGCTGGATGCAAAATACAAGTATCCAGGTAAATCACCAGTGACTCCTGACTGTTAAGGAAAGTCCTGAAATTGTTCTACAACTGTCAACAAAAACCACCCAAAAAAAATCTGAAATGACTTTGCCCAACTTTGATACAAAAACATCCTGGCATAGATCTACTTTCAATATTGCTGATGTATGATTAAATTTGGCTGAAGATGCAAATGATAGAGAAACCTTGCATAACATATGGAATCAATAGTTTCAACAAACAGCATCATCCTGACCCAGAATTCTTTAACCAGCTGCTCATGTATTTGGTTGTGTAGCAGGCATCAGCCAGGTGAGCCATCTCACATACATTTAGGCCTCTTGTTACAGGATAACACTCTGGTATGTGTTTCAGTCAGCATATTATGCAGTGTTGTGCAAATTTTCATCAGATTTTTGTACTGTCTGGCTGCAGTGAACATTCGTTTATGATACTTGGTCACGTTTCTTTTTTTCTAGATAGTATTAGATGAAACTGATTGCTATAGACCTGGGAAGCACCCATTATTTTATCACCCTTGGGAGTTTATTTTTACAATGAAGCTGATGGTATTAATAATGTTATAAGTAGCTAGAATCTTTCACCTCCAGCATCAGTTACAAAAGCACTTGTCTGCATAGATTAAAAAAATTGTGCACATTCAACATGTAAAATGAAGATATTTTTTTTACATTTAGGTTGGGAAACTTAAAGGTAGATTGTATCTCTGAGAAAGACATTTTATTTGTAAATTACTTTTTCAACTTTGATGCAGATGACTTAAGTACATTTATTGTCATAAAGTCTTTTTATAGGTATAATAATTTGATACTAGAAGCAAGTGTTACAATGATATAACGATATATTATGGTTTGCTGTTCTGGCAATATATACCTCAAAATGATTTTTTTTGTTTGATAATTTTTTCACAGTTTTGCTTTCGTCTCATACATTGGTGTATTCCTAACAATTAATCCAATTTAATTCAAGAATAAAAATTTTCTTTTTTTCCTGGATACATGCTTAACACTTGATTGCAAGAGAATGAAAGTACAGTACCATTATTCAGTTTTTGGGCAAAGTTGAATTGAGGGAGTGAGGTGCCAAGTCAAGATATGGGGTTATTTTTCTTGAAATAATAATTTGTTAACTTGACTTTGCCTCATATGTTTATGCAATTTTCCTAATGAACAGTACTCAATACAGACTTCAAAGAGTGAATCATGAAGATGAGTAAGACGTGTTCAGGAATGAATCCATACTGATGTTCGATGAGGATCCTTTAAAATGCTGGAAAGATCAGCAGTACAAGTTTCCACTTGTTGCACAAGTAGCCAGGATAAGACAATGCATTCCTGCAGCTTCTGTGCTGTTGGAGAGTCTTTATTGCAGCAGAAGACATTGTTACCACACAGTCGGCTGCTTTTTATTTATCAGTATTAATTTTCCTCAAGAAAAATATGCAGTGACTTGTATTAAAAAATATTTAAAGATAGTTCAAAGGTGTTCGTACATTTAAAACTGTGAAGTTTAAATTAATACACCGATGGACGCGAAATGACAGGGCACATTTTATTAGCAGATTATTTTACTGCTTCAGGTGTTTGTAGACTTGTTTCATTTTTATGTTAATGTTTTTTTATGTTCTATCGACTACCAATTAAAGTGCTAAATAGTACATGTTATAGTGATTATTTGATTGTTTTTATTAAGTATTACTGTATTGTAATATGTGCTACAATAATGGTTTGTTAATATCGCAATATATTGCAATGCAGTTTTGGGTGTATCATTGCACCCCTTCTAGAAATGGTTTGAATTATCTTCTAAGCATGTTGCATATGTCAAAAATAACTTTAACTAAAATTGTATTAGCAATTTTCATAAGCATATATAACTTGTGCTTTTGCTAACCTTTCAGACAGACATTGTATTATTGAGAGGTCTGTGCCAGGGAGTAAAGCACATTGACTGGTGAAAATCACTGACCATTGATCACTAGGACACCCCTTCCCATTATACCTTGACAAACTGAGCTGGAAACCTTAGAGAGACAAAGAAATTTGTTAAGCAATATGCTAAGTTTTGTATTTCAATGTAGTATTGCATTGGCACACCATTTACAGCTAACAAATGGAATCATGCAGAGAATGAAAGTTGTCAAGCTATTTGAAGAAATGGGGATATTTTGAAACCAACAATGATATCAACCTGAATTGTAGAGTGCTTACAAAACCTTTTGATGCAATGTAGGCTTCATATCCTCAATCATATATTGTACTCTATTTAGTATATATGCTAAAAAAATGGCTGTAATGATCCTTTTGCACTGAATGCTGGAGACTCGTTTCAGCATGGTTTCTGCAAGACATGTTTGAGTTTTATTCAGAGCCAGCATGGCATCACAATGGAAATTATTTATGATCATTAGCATTCCTACTGTTGATTGTTGTGACATTTTTTGTCATGCCTGGAACCCATAATGGGTCTTAGCATTTATGTAGTGATCAGGGTTATGTATTTTTTTGATTATTCTTAGATTAGATGGGTTTTACAGGTAGACACTTATGACTATACAGCATAAGAAAACTAAATAGGACATAAAAACTGTTTTTAAGTCATACCATTTGGCTGACATTGTTTCAACATCTGCAAATGAATACAAGGAACTTTAAATGAGTTGTAAGGATCCCAGTCTGTTGTTTGAAGTTTTAATCTTTTTAAACTTTTTGGCCTTAAAATATTTATTTCTCTTGAATCTTATGTATGCTGCTTACTTTATTAAGAATACACTATATCTAATTTTTGTTATTTTTCATATTTATCTTTAATGGCCTCTGGTCTCGTGAAACGTTGTCAAGAAGAAAAGGGATCTAACAAAGTTTAACCCTAGGAGGAGTTTATTAGATTCATAGTTATTACCTCCCTTGATATAATATGACATGTTTATTGTAATTTGTAGCCCTTCAAACTAAATTATTTCAACAGAAAATGCTCATAAGAAGTAAGTACTTAAATATTTTTTCGGGGAAAATAGTCTTTGATTTAAAAAAAACCCCACTTAAAACACAAACTTCTCAAACAATTTAATCATTTTGGATATTTCACTTCCTAATTTGAAACTGTAGTCAGCATTTTTGTTTGTTTTTATAGATAAGACACTTTGTCATCTCTGCAAAACAGAGACATGAAGATGTAAGTCGTGCCTTTTTTAATGCATGAAATGGCTTAGTGGCCAAGAATAGTTTCCTGTGCCTTTGATAATATGGCACCATTTTAGTGAGGGTTGTCACCAATGGTTCCCTCTAAGCTGCACGCGCTGCTGAGGCATCCCCATACAGCTGAATTGTCAATTTTTGCTCAATCCAACGTTAAATTTTGCTTTTCTCCGTAATGCTTGTGCAGTGCAGTGAGCACTGCGCACACATCTACCATGGAACATTGTAACATTGATCAAGTACTATAATTTCAGATCTTCAAGGAACATTTGGAATTTGAAGCTTTGGCACAACCTTTGCTGAATCATGGACAATATGTCAAAATATGGACTAAGTTTCTAATATTAAATGGCTTGTCAAATTTTGTGTACATTTCAACATTTATGCAATTTTAGTAAATTGTTTAAATAAAATTTGCTGTTTATGTAGGGTACTGAAAACATCTAAAATTATTATCAGATGTGTTGAGAGGGATACTGGTATTGGTTGTGTTCATATAAAGAAAGATGCTCATTAGTATATATGACAGCATATGTTCATCCTTTTGATTCTGTTTAATGTTCTGTGTTTTGTGGACCGTGCATCAAGATTCTCAGTACTTTCATTTGAGGGATGCTTGCAGGAAAAGGCTCCAAGCTAGAGCTTGGAATAAAGTCATTGAATAGAATGAGAGTATTTAAGTGATTAAATTTTTTAGTTATCAAAGTTTTTCTGTATTGGACAAGAATAAGAGATATTTGACAATTTAGTGATATAAAAGCAGTTTGCCCTGTCACTTATTTTCAAACTAATGTAGGACCCTTGAATGGTTTATTCATATTTGTGACAAAGTGGCAACTTTGCCCACTTTTCAGAGTGAAGAGCTTAATGTTTTTCTCTGTGACTTAATATGATCTCACCTCAGAACTTGATGAATATTCATGAAGCTCCTACGGTCACATATTTATAGTATACAGATACATGGCTCATGACTCACAAGTTCTTCCGCTTCCCTGCAAGAATTTTGAGCTTAGACTTTCTCACTGCACTTTGTGATAAAGCTTGTCATAATAAATTTTATATAATCCAAATGCAACCTCTCTGCAGACTTGTCATTCAGATTTCCTGCTAGTCCCAACCTGTGAGTGATGTGGTATTTGGCTATGGTTCAGAGGTGTGGAGGAATCATGAAAATCATTTGTAAAGAAAATATTTGTTGACTTTGTTAAAGATAGTGGTTTGGGTGTGCATTTCTCAGATATTGGTGAAACTGTGTACATGTTCAATGTACAAGCTATCCCCATCCCTATCAGTTAGAAGTAAAGTTATTCGATGGAAACTAGTTTATTCTTTCAACCACTGAACCAGTGACCCGGGGGCCATGAGTGGCCAAGTGGTCTAAAGCACTCTCTGTTACAGATCACTGCCATCTCACCTCTGTCTGTTTGGGTTTGAGTCTCAGATGCGGCCAATGTGGGTATGTGAGAAAGCTTGCCATGCAGTAGCTTCTCGTGGATAGGTGGTTCTTTCCGAGGGTTTTCGCGGGTTCTTCCTCCGCCAATAATAATAACCATATAAACTTTGTAAATGGCTTCCATATAATATAAGAAAGAAACCTAATGATTTGGGGTATCAAGAACATGTTAAATCTCATAAGAAAATTATGGTTTCTGCACAATAAGTTAAAGTCTGCATACCTGGACCAGAAATCCCAGTGACTGAGACCCATTGGTTGATAATCTCAAGAATCAACCATATGCTTTACTAGTGCCATTATAGAAGACAACCGGTATTAGACACAGACTGTCATGTATCTACAATGCAGCCACTTAATTATTATTGGTAAATTTCCTTGCTTCATGTGCAAATTAACAAATACCCTAGAAAACAGAAATGGACATTTTGTAGACCTGATGTGCATAAGCTTAGTCTCTAATAGATCTTAAAAATAAATTCATCAATTATATATAAAGAAGCTAATAATATTTTGAAAGAATAAGTATCCACAGTTGTAGACTTTTTGGGTCCAACAGTTCTTTTGCCCTGAGCTCAGGAGAAACCAGAATGTTGCATCTGGGCAGCCATATATTGAAGTCAGTTCAGTGAGATCCAATTATTCTTAACAAATACAGAAGCGCCTTACAAAGGTGTTATAGAATGATAGTTTTGAAACTATTTTTCATATTAGATGCCTTTGACTTCTTTGGGTAACTAAATTTAAACAGGGCTACCATGTTCTTCTCCTGATAGCCCATCTAATTTTGAAATTTGTCCAACCCTGACTTTGCTTAACATTATTGCTCAAATGAAGGTAAATGTTGTTTAAATTTTTCACCTGTATCAGATTAATTTCAAAGTTTAGGTAATGAAAGAGATGCAGTAATCTCAGTACATTGTTAAAGAATTTATTCCCCACATAAGTATTGTAAAATACTTTAAGAATTGAGTACAGCATACGGTACACCGAAAACATGATCTAGTGTAGCAACAACTACCGTAATTGAAATGTTCAAGAACTGGTACTTTTTGAAAAAAATATTACCACCTAATAGGTTTACTATAGTTTCTTAGAGGAGAGAAATTTACAGATATTTTACCTTGAATCTTGCAAAATATGGCAGTCTTTCCACATATAAGCATCCATTTTAGATTACATACATTACCCCCCATCCCAATGATGTACATGTAGCTATAAGACACGATGCCTTGCCAGGGAGTAAACATTGGCTATAAATAATGTAAGAAATGGAAAACTGGGGGAGTCATAATATGAGCAATGGAACAAGTATGTAGTTATGAGATGTTGTAATTTTCATAATACTGTACCACACACATCTGGTCCGACAACAATGCACTGAAATCTTTTCATGTGAATAATGAAAGTCTGGTTCTTCATTGATCAGGAGGTTGACAGGTGTGTGTGTGTGTGTGTGTGAGTGTGTGTGTGTGTGTGTGTGTGTGTGTGTGTGTGTGAGAGAGAGAGAGAGAGAGATGGAGATTACATTCATGCCCTGTAAATTTAATTAAATACTTTCTCTCTAAGCATCATAAGATCAAGTTATACTGGTAACAATGTTCTCTGGATCTCTCCCTGCTCATTGGGGGCTGGACTCTGGCTGGTAACTAGGAAAGTATTGATAGTTCATCTTCGTTAGACAAGGTTCTGATGTGTTAACCCTGTCTACATCTTGGTCGAATGTACATATATTCCTGAGCTTTCCCCTAGTGAAATCTATTATGAGTTGTCTCTTAGTATGCAATGCCAACTAACCAAGAGCATGTAACAGCAGTACGCTGCATGTCTGCTGAAAATGGTGGAGGCAATTCACTTCAAAGGATACTTTAACATCAAAAGTATGACTATATACCAGAGAGAAGCTATTACATGCTGAATATTGACCACACTGAGTATTCATTTGATAATAACTTTTACATAAGATCAGATTGAAGAACAGAACTCCAGAGTAACTGCTAGTCATGGTCTTTTTGCTACTGTCTAGAGAATTCCCAAAATAATCTTTATATATTCCAAAAACAATTCTTACGTCCCACAACTTGGCCATGTTATCTGTATTTGTGCTATAACAAATGCTAGATTCCCTTGTACATGAAGAGTAAATGAAATTGTAAGCTTTTTATGCTATATATTTGTGCTTTGATGATATGTACGTCGATTACGTCAGTATTCTGCATTATGTGAAGGACTAAGATTTTGTTTCATTGTTAAGCCATGTGCTGCTGTAATATATATTTAAAAGCAGAAAGCTGTATATAAAAAAAATTGGGAGGCCGCTCTGGTGGACTAGTGAATAGAGCAACTGCAGCGGAATCATGAAGTCATGAATTCCATCCATGGCTGAGTCATACCAATGACTTACAAAAATGGTACTAACAGCTTCCTTGCTTGGCACTCAGCATTACGAGGTTGATGTTAAGAATGGTTGGCCTGGGGTCAGGATAATGTGACTGGGTGGGACATCATGCTACATGTCTTCTGCATGATGCGTCAGTGCTAGACATCACTATCAACTGTCTCACTACAGACATTGTAGCGATATGACTGATTTTTAAAAAAAAGCAACGTTAAAAATCCAAATCACACACACACACACACACACACACACACACACTCTCGAAATATTTTAGCCTAAAGTTTTTGAGTTTTTATTTGTTTTCACTAGGATTAAATTCAGTCATAACAATCTGTGAACAAAAGAACTCTCGGGATCAAACCTAAAATGTTGTGTTGTGCCTAGATGGGTATTGAACCTGCAATTATGGATCATGAGTCCAGTACTCAACCAAATAACCATTGCTCCTTATATTCACTAAGGAAACCTTGATATTTGTATCACTTTATTAATATCACCAAGAGTGTTTATGCTATGAAGTATAAAGTGAGGATTGTGTGTAATCTCAGTGTAGGATATCTGTTCATGTTAGTGGAAATTACTCCCCAGTATATAATATAGATGCCTACCTGTTACAGAGAACCATAACTGACATGACAATTGACTTAGATTTGACTTCAGTTGCACACTCAATATGATACTATTAATAGGATATAGTGGCAGCAATATTGTTAAATCGCATACATGAATGTTGTTTACTGCAGCTCACATTTAGGCTTCAAAATATTTAGTCACAATGTTTTCCATACTTGGTTGTGGACTAGTATGCTGTAGGGGATAGAGTGTTCTGCTTTTGAGATAATGAAATGGCGATTATTTATTTAAACATTTGCTGCATCATACCAAAGGGGAGATAAGCCATTGCATATGTGACAATATTTGTGTGATAGATCTGGTATATAGCTGGTACAGATTCCAAGCTCAATTGACAAACCTTGCATATTGGCTTTGTGCCAATGGTGATTTTGGATGCCTATTGCCTTTTAGAGAATACAGTAGCAGACCATCTTAGGATATAGTAGGGGTGAAATGATACACCTGTGTACCGTGTACATGCTGAATATTGACCACACTAAGTATTCATTTGATAATAACTTTTACATAAGATCAGATTGAAGATATATATATATATATATATATATATATATATATATATATATACATATTGCTATACAAAACCTATGATATGATGCATTATCATTACCTGTATCACCATGAAGGTCTTGTCATCTTTAGAAGAATTATCAGTGGTGGGATGGTGCTGTTTTATGTGTCAATAGATTGGTCATGTTTCCAGTATTCAGGTTACAGACAGACCTATACTTGCCATTTTCGTACTGCCAAACAGAACTTACCAAATTATATTAATCTTTGGCTGAAGGAAATAGATAATGGACATATGACTGGGATTATTTTTGTCAAGAAAGTCTTTAATCTTGTTGATCATGAAATTGTGCAGCAAAAGTTGAACTGTTTCAGGTTCGATAATCCTTCTTTAAACTGGTTTAGATTATACCTAAACCAAAGGTCTCAACAAGTAAGCATTGGCAATATGAGCTCTCAAACTCCAGGCACTATTCATTCAGGTGTACCTCAAGATTAAGTTTTGGGCCCTCTCCTCTTCCTTATCTATATCAATGATTTAATATTAAATAATGAATCCACACATACAGATTTGTTTGCAGATGATGCAACCTTGTACACATCTAGTTCTGATACTGAAATTTTCCAAGCAAGATTAAACTCAAACCTTATTAGAGTCCAAAACTGGGCACAACAAAATAGGATGGTAATTAATGATGGTAAAACAAAATGTATGATATTAGGGACATTACAAAAGCTACACAAGTCATGGAACCTAAAGCTGTCTCTTGCAATAAATAATCATCCATTAGAAAATGACAAACATGATAGGCTTGTAGGTGTGTCCATATATAATAGTTTATTATGGAATGACCATATTGATAGGCTTTGTAAAACAAAAATTGCTCTACTCAGCAGAATCAATAAATATTTACCTATGGAAACACGCAATCTATACTACAAGTCATATATTCTTCCAACAATGAATTATTGTTCAAATGTATGGGGAAACTGTGCTAAATCTGAGCATGACAGGATTTATAAACTTCAGAAACGAGGAGCACACATAATTTTAGATGCATCCCTCAAAAGGATTGTTTACAGAACTCAAATGGTTCACAATATATGACAGGATAGATTTTCGCAAGGTAGTTCATTTATATAAATGTCTGCATGGAACTGCACCAGAGTATCTTCAGGACTTATTCAGGCTTTTTTCAACACAATACCAGCTGAGATCAGTATCACATGGAAACCTTCTGGCACAAAAACAAAGAACAGAGCAATTGTGTACATGTAAAATGTGCTGAAAATTTTAGAGTATTTAAGAAGAGATATCATGAGCATATATGTGTTTCTAACAGATAAGCAATTAAGCAATTTAATACTAAATATGTTAGAATAAATAGTAATTATTGCTATCTTAATATAAATGTGCATTGTTATACTCTTCAAAAGAGGGCCTCAAGGGAGAATAATCCTTGACTAATGAGTAACCCTCAATAAATAAAGCATTATTATTATTATTATTATCATTATTATTATTATTATTATTAATGTACAGTAAGTAGAACAAAATAATCTTATGAACAGACTGTTGGCTAGTTGTCAGTGGTTCTAATTCAACATTTTTGGCCATTTTAAAGTAAGTATTGTTTTGTATATATTTATCATCTTTTATATTGGTATGTGTATCAGTATAGCAAAATAATTTATTTTGATTCATCAATATATTGACAAAATGTTCCACCCTTAGAATATAGTAACAGCTTATTAGAAGTGAATATTGATGCCCAGCTTGAATGAAATGATTTTACAAGGCATTAAGCTGGTGAAAACTGGAAATTATACTGATATTTTTTATTTATTTTTCTAATGGGATCAGTGGTGTGATTTATGTCCAGACTTAGCCATAATGAAGGGCACTGAAATAAAGGAGAGTTATATGCACTTAACAGTGTGAAAGAGTTTGAGATAATTTGTTTTCGCTGTATCCATCAAGAATAGATGCATTCCATTTTTTATTTCTGTAACTTGTAATTTCATTACTTCTGAATTATTTTTATTAATTGCGAAAGTAGTGAAAAAATTATCTATGAATTATTACATTTTTTTGAGTAGTTGTAGCTTAGTATCAAAGAAATAATATACAGTATTGGCATTCAAAGGTTTCATTATGAAGTCAACTGCAGTTCTGTATCTTTTAGAGGGTATCTGGTAGTCTGAGCTGCCTCCTGGCAAGCACAATGATATAGGAAGGCTGTTATTCTATCACCACAGCTGCTGCTGTTGGTGATAGTGTTGAGGATAGTACCTGACTGGCCTTATATAGTAAACAGAGGCAAGCTTTGTGTATGCTTCCAATTTTCTACTCTAACAAAACATTATGCCATTTGTTTCTAATTGCTAGCCAAAGAACAGGGTCATAGTGGTTGTTGGATTGTTTAGTGTAATGCAATTGCATGTTATGTTGTTTTAACACGTATCTGCTCATGTACAAAATCTTAATATTGTCTTTAGATCTTCTTTCATATTACACTGGTGCAAAACTGCAGTCAATTTTTTTTTTAATTAAAGAGATTATGTAAAGGTTTCATCAATACACATGCATAACATTCAGTAATATACATGTCGTTTGAATGTAGTGTATAAGCAGCATGAAGGATATATTTTAAGCTTGAGTATCCATTATTTTGGACTTCTGCATGGTTTTGCAATGTTTTACATTAAGATGTGTTAAGTTACTTTGGAATTGTGGCCCATTTTCAAACCCTGAAGGATGTTTTAGAAAAAAACAACAAATCAGCAACCTATATTTTGACCAATGTAAAAATTTCAAATATTTTCATCCCAAGTTTTTCTATTTAAAGTAGGAACAAAACAGTACCGGTATGAATTGCATTGTCAATGACTTTAAGACTAATCATGAAGGCACATTTTTTTGTAGAATTAAGCATCAAATCAGATACACTTTGTACATGATGTAAAGGATGCACATGTATTAGGATATTGCTTATGCCTTGTGGTTGGACATACATGTATGGGTGTAATTTAATTTTTGTTTTAGAGGTAACATATTTCAAATGCAATTTCTTGTTCAATATGAGAAGTCCAGTATTATTCTGTACACCTAGCCTAATTTATTTTCTCAAAAATATGCAGTGGAGATTCTGCAGAGCTTAATTTTGATTCAGAAGAATTTAAGCCCACACCACTTTAGAGGTGAGTGTCCAGTATATTGGATTTCGTATGTCCATTTATACTTCCATCCATAACACAATTTTGAGAACATAATTAGATAAGATTATTTTAATGAATTGCTGAGAAACTTAAATAAATATCATGGCCAGTTCCACCTTTTTTTAAACTAAAAAGTTATTACTACTTTCAACATGATAGTTGATGTGTTGTACAACAGAATCTTGTATATATTACAACTCTTGCATATCTTTAGCAGATTTGCCATGAAACCTAGTACATGTACATAATATGGTCATCATAATCATCATCATCATCATCATCATCATCA
The DNA here is from genome assembly GCA_029339505.1 of Unio delphinus. Lineage (NCBI taxonomy): Eukaryota > Metazoa > Mollusca > Bivalvia > Unionida > Unionidae > Unio > Unio delphinus. The sequence continues at coordinate 20,353,910 of JAQISU010000071.1, read as the reverse complement.
TCATCATCATCATCATCTGTGCATATTGACCAGTCATTGAACTTGCATACTGGTAGATTTGGAGGAGTTACTGTGCTTTATTTTATTTGAAGTTAGACCCGGATACAGTATGGGATTGAATCTTTCAAACTTTGCTAGTCTTGCAGTTTTTAAAAAATGATTTTCAGTGAATTTTTCAGTATATCATGGTCATTACATAAAGATGTACATATTGACAGAATATTGCCCTTTCTTATTTGTAACAGGAGGCAGCTAGTCTCACAGTTCTTGTCTAGACTGATCTTGATAATGGGGATTAAATGGGGGATGCTGACCAGGCAGGAGCAATATTTCATAAGTAAATTGCTCAACATACATCTAGTTCCACCTTAGCAGCCAGATTTACAAATGATTATTACACTACACTGCCTAGAGTAAATGTACAGATTACTTATGTTATATGATGGCTTCCAATATATTTTTCCTGTAAAGTAATAAAACCCCAAACTTTATCCTTATGGAACATACCCCTCCCCAGCTTCTTAGATTTTGTGTGTTACTCACTATATATACTTCTAGGAAGTTTCTTTAAAAGCTTTACAGCAAATGTAGCATGTTTTTAAGATCAGAAGAGCAATATGGTAAGGTCTTTTGTCTGCAGTCCATCATATTTTGGTCAATTAGCAAAAGTTTGTCATCAGTAAGGAAAGTTGTCCTTCCATTAGCTTGAGCCATTATGGTTGTAAGGTGCTGCCGGTTATCAAAGTGTTATTATTACAATATCGCACAAGCCCTGGTCAGAGGTATTGCGCAACTTGGAAAACAACACTTGAGGACCGCCTCCCACTAATTATCGTTATCTAGAAGATGATCTCTACGGTGTAATCTGCCCGGTCAGTGAATATAGTAATCTGAGATGGTACTTTGAACAAGACAATACACGAGCCCCCGTAAAGATAAAATATGAATTTAATTAAAAATACAATTACGAAAAGAATGACACTGTGAATTACAATTTCTTTCTTTCTGAATACACTTAGTTCAGAAATACATAAACTGAAGCTTTAAAATAATGGATACATTCATAAAAATCCAAATACTAATAAAAAATAAATGAAGTTAGCCGTTAATACTGAGAGTAAATTTCATCATGGAATCGAATGATAATATAACATTGGACTGTTGGGTGATTCAAAATGACCTTGTTCATCGACTGGTTTTTTCTTCTTCTGCGTTAGTCTCAACTTGAGCTTGCCCCTTTGGTTGTACGTGGGATTACACAACTCTGTCTTCCAACTTCTTTTTCCGTCTCTGAATTTCGGTTTCCTCGCTTTTTCTTATTCGATCTTCAAACAAACTATTTTTCCTTTGAAAAGAAAAGGGTAAAACGCCCTAAGTATCTTGTTACTTTAAGAATTCAGATTGTAAGTCCGTCTTCAGGTTCGAAAAATCAGATCTTACTATCAGTGTTATCATTTATACGGCTAACAAATACTATACAAGTCTTCAGATCAATAGAGCTATACTGCTAATTATCGACATCAGAATTCGGGAAAGTCATATATTCCCGTAAATCATTACGTAAAGTGAGGCAATATATCATAACACACAATCCATATTTACTAATGTGATAAATTCAAATTAATGTAACACTTTCCAATCATAAATGTACACAGCGGGTTTTCTACACCACCCATTTACCTACCTAAGTATATAAGGTAAAAAATGCTAATTCAGAATTCAAAAATACATTATTAAATCACTGTAAAACCGACTATCCATACAAAAATATGAACACATCATGCATCTGTAACAAAGAAACATATCAAAGTACGTTATGAAATCAATGTAATACTGAACTATTTGTATCATAGTATCGATACATTATGCATCTATGACAAAGAAAAACATATACATTGCATCGTGATAAAGGTTAATTTGAGTTAAATACCTTGTGTTTTGGCGTGCTTCTGCCGTTTGATTTCCGGCGGACTTTCCTGAGCTTATTATTATGAAGGCACTGCTGTAAAATTACCCCCGGGGTCTTCTCCTATGTTGGAACTAATAAATGCTGACCGTCTCTTACAGAGGTCTTCCTAGACTGTCTAACCTCGTTTGATACGTAGTATATATTTCCCCCATTCTGGGATTCGACACACACCTTTTTCCTCTACATTTGACCAATCAGAATAAATGCTATTCTTGCGGACCTTTTGAAAACCGTCTATCAGGATGCCAAAAATGCCACTTAGGATCGAAATGTCACCTTATCATTTGTTTCCAATCACTCTGACAATCCAATCAAAATCAAGTTGTTCAAATTTTAGCACTGTTCCTACATGATTGAGACAAGGGGAGCACAAAACTGGAATGGACTCAAAAATAAGTAGTTTTCCATTGTTAGTTTGTGTTTGCAAACAAAAAAACATCCTTCCCCTTAAATACACCTATTGTGGCTTCTCTCTGGTATGTAGTCATATGTTCGATGATGAATGTACAAAATATCCTTTTGAAGTCAATTGCCTCCATCCAAATCCATTGAATGTACAATGCATCAGTGTTACATGCTAAAGGAGGCAACTCATGAAATGCAATAGATGTCACTAGGACAAGCATTTGAAATAGCTAAGCGATCCGCCAATGTTTAGGTAGGGATAACATATCGGAACCTTGAATAATGAAGATGGATTATAACAGATGAAAAGTCTGTTCCATTTAACATAAGTAATAATAAATACACTCCTCAAAGAATTTTTTTTTCAAGCCTTTATCTTCACTTAGGTATCCATTGATTAACCCATCATATCAAAAGTGCACGGAGAATCAGAAGTGGAAACCACTTCCTAACTGAGCAAATCAAACTTAAACTTCATCCCCCACACACCAAAATGATTCCTTAACTGTTGATGATGACCTTTTGAATTTTTATGACAATGAAACGAATGAGACAAAAATCCCAACCCAATAAGAAAGCACAGTACACTCTTCCAATGTCCTCTAGGAATTTAATCAAAGAAAAACAGGTGAATCTTTCAAAAATTAAAATGATACTGTTAAAAGGCATGTAAAATTTTTGAGGTTTTACAGGTTGTTGTTTTTTTTTTTGGAGCCACACACCCTCATCCCTTTATAATTCTCCCTCCCAGCCTTAGCTTTGTGTTAAGATATGAATTTGAGGCAAGCTTTCATGATTGGGAATTTAGGAAGGGAGTGGATGTCCCAATTTTTTTTATATTTCCAAGAGTTAATTGATTGACTTCAAAACTTACACTCCACCTTTCGGATTTGCTATTAGAATAACCATTTTATTGTTCAGCTCACTAATCATTTATCATGTGACACAGCCTGTGTCAATATGATGATATCATGGAAGCCATTGTCAGTGAAGTTATTATACATGTATATCATATAACTGAAGTCTGAGCTCCAGCATGGTGTTACTTTGACTTCATTTGCTGCTACTGAACAGTTAATACCATTTGCTTTAGCAGTTGATTATGGTGTAATATTGAGTGCAGTCTTCAGTGGCACTGGTAAAAAAAAAAGTCCAATAGTTTCCATGCATGCTCACTTTCATGGATACTAAGGAATCTAAAAGGAATGGAAAGGTTCATATGCATTATACAAGTTAGTGTACATGCAGATTGTTAGAACTAATGGATAAGTAAATGTCTATTTCTGAAGCAGTACAAGAAAATTACCTTTTACTTTAATTAATAATGTCTTATTATATTTCAACCTTTTCTGTTCCAAATTACTTAAAACAAATTCAGGGGCCATGCATATAGCAAATGTTTTGGATACCACATTTTAGAGAACCATCCACACTGTATATGATACACACAGTACCTCTCAGTGATGCAGTTGGACTTGTTCACTGCCTGTAGTTTTCATCATTCAACATTCTTTCCAATCTCCTTTCAAAACATTTTGGTTATGCAATCAGAGTGCAGGAGATTGTGGGAAGCCATTTGGCAAGAGGCCATGTGTATTCCATAGATCATTGTCTGACTCCAGGGACCAGAGAATGTAAAAAAGATTGAAATACAGGGCTAAAATAGAGAGAGAGGGCCAATATAGGAAACAAGTCTACAATGCACAAATTTTCAAATCTTAGGCTGAGATAAGACCTAAAACTTGAAATGTGGATATTTTATGAGGATATTAAGATAGCTGTATGAAATTTTCCATTTGGACCAGAATATTTTGTTCTGCACCAATTCAAATGATTTCTGAACAAATTACACAACCACACCAAATTTAGTTGGTGGGTGGACATAAGTCTTAACTGGACCACTTTATGTAGGTTTTAGGTTAGTGTTTATATGTCCACCAAATGCATAATGTATTATATTATGATGTATGTTCATTCATCTGCTTGTTTGCAACAATCTGATGTTACCAGTGTTTGTGGATGACTTGTCCTTTGAGTCCTTTACACTCATTAAAATGTTTACTGTTTCACTCAGTACATGTTTATATAGCTCCTCCTATACATAGACCAGAAGTCATGATTGAATAATAGCTACCTTTGTTTACTAATTGTGGTCTGTTCAGATATAGGGCAAGTTATATTTAACATATTCAAATTATTACATTAGTTATTCAGAGAATGTACATCTCAGTATCATTAAATATTGTTGAGCAATTCTAACATGTCATTTCTTAAAAGCCAGCAATGCACATACTTTATAAGACACTGTGGCAGTTTCACTACCTGTATGAATTTGTTTCCACCTGTTTACATTTGTCATTTACCTAGGTAAGCATCTATCAGGTCCACTTGGACCTCATGTTCTGTAATATGTTTAAAACATCATTTCACTCAAATGATCACTGTTTTGCAGTGTCAGCCCTTGACAAAGTAGCACTATCCCTATGGAGGATTCATATTGGGTAGTAGTCAGTATAATTATGGCAATCTCATTAAAATTGTCTCTGTTATGAGTGTATGATTGATTTAGTCACATTATCCTGACACCAGGCTGACCATTACTCACACTTACCTCTTAATGCTGAGCACCAAGCTGCCAGTACCATTTTTATAAGTCTTTGATGCAACTCAGCGGGTGTTTTAACTGAAACCTACGGTATTGACATTTTGTTTTTACAAAAATGTATAATTAGTTCTTGGTAAGAAAGTACAATGATTGATGCATAAGTATGGGCGCCGATTGAAACACACCATTTTGAAAAAAATTCTGACCCCTCCCCACCTTGCCACAAAATAATGTGGGCACCCATGTGCACAAGCTCGCTTATGGTCATTACAATATCTACTGATGTTTATTACTAATGCGCACAAAGTGCTTTGCAGATCATACCTTTTAATATTATTGTTAATTAGTTCTCCTTATTAAGTCCATCACCGTAACAAAACACCACATGCATTTTAACACATGTTCAGAAACCCTTTGGTGTTTCTTATCCAACAAAAATGACATGTCAGTACATTCAAAGGTGAAGGCCACAGAAAATTGGTCAACTAGTCTTATTGTTTCATTATAGTCATACAAACATGAAATATAAATTCCTTGTAATTTTCCATCACAAATTTGAAATTTGCAGACTCCATTAAATTGATATATATATTCTACGATATACCTTGCATTATCTTTATTGGCAAGTTTGAATAACAAGTAATGTGTATGATCGCTGTCCTTATAATATCTGCTGTATGAACAACGGCTTCAATAGCACATTGACAGATTTTCATTTCCCTAAAGAGAGCCTCATTTCCCTGCTGGCAGCCTCACTGATATGACCTCTTCTGTCCATTCTTGCCCTCCATCTTTTTGCAATGGGATAACCAAAGCCCTAAGCATGTTTAATTAGTGTGTGAATAACACTGCTTAGATATGTTGTTGTTGTGACAATGTGCATTGTAATTAATGCAAGAATGAATTGTTGATTTAGCAGTGTTTATTGATAATGGAACATAGTAGGGTCATAATACATGGGGATTATCACAATTGTTAGGTAAATGAAAAAAGTATTTTATTTTTCTTTGCAAAAGCTACAAATAAAAAACACACTGAATAAATATGATATTGTACAGACAAAAAATTTTTGTCTCTCTATATCTCTTTCACTAACAACAAAAACTGTTTTGAGTGCTATTAGTTTTATTGTAATTAGATTCTCGAGTTGAAAACAGAATGAGACAGAAACTATATGTTTACTTTATACTTTTGTACCATTAGGTTGTCAAGTAACGTGTGCTCCGTAGAACTTGTGCAGGTATGATCCCTATTTTTCTTCATACATGGTCAGTACCAGCAAATGATTATTTTCTTACAAATAACTTTTGTACACTGAAATTAATAATTATTTTTCCAGGTACGAAAAATTACATGAAATACAGTAGCTATGTTTATCTTAAAGTAAAATTGTTTTTTAGGTGATTGATTTTATATATTTTGTGTCCAGTAAATATCAGTAAGATGATTCAAAGGCTTCTTTTAAAACAATTTCAGAAGCTTTATCGTTTTGATTATAGAATCAATAATCATTATTTATTACTTGCTTCAGATTCTCCAATTTTCGTGTACGGGTAAAAGGACCAATTTCACACATTCACAATGAGCACACTTGAAGAAAGACGAGAGGCCCGCCGTAGGAGGCGACAACAAGAAGAGTAAGTGTGGGATAATTAAATTTTAAGACTATATGCCTATTAACACACCCTCTTCACTCACTAATGTTTTTCTTACACCCATCATTAGTTTTTTTATATTAGATTGATATGATTGTAATAATTGTAAGTCTCTGGGTGGCAAGTAGAGATCAGTCCCTTCAAGGGATTCTGTTTCATTTTTCAGTTATAGAATCGACCCAGCATCACATACACAATGAAATAAAGACAGTCTGAAAATATAAACAGTTATGTATGGTATGGCACAGGTGGCTTCTTAAGAAATTGCAAAATAGCAACAGGACATCTATGAATGACACCAAAGATATCAATCTAGCTTACTTTTACTACAGAGTGTTTGATTGGCTGGTATTTATGCGATATAATATGAATCCATATTTAATAAATGCTCCACAAAGTTGCATTTCTCACTGTTTATCTTTTTGTAAATATTTTCCATGGTCTACAAATATGCTCAATGAAATCGGGGATAATTTGCAACAATTTATTTAAGCATCCAACTCAGTTAGTGCCCTTATAGTTATAGGCTATAAAAGGACATGATTTAAAAAAAATTAAAACATATGTATTACATATATGGCAGGCTGACAGATAAGGGTATTTTCTTGACTTACATTTAGTTCTTTTGCCATATTCAATGGAGTTGACATTACCCATGTCCATCTGTTCTATCCTGTCCCATCAAGTCTTGAAGGTCATTGCAAATTAAAGTTTTATTTTAATCTTTTGTTAACAAAATATGACAAAGTTGACATTGAACTTTGCCTTTGCAGGGATGAATTGAAATATCTTCACTTCAGCCATATTTTAAGGGAAGGGATAGGACACAGTTGTGGAACCCTCAAGATGGATTTTTAATATGCCACACAATGTATAAGCTATGATGTCCATTCTTCACTCCATTTTGACTTCAAAACAGTGACATTTGTTACAGATCATTGGCCTTGACCAAAATTTGTGGATGGCTTGAGTCTGTTGATTTTAGGCTCAAGTGGTTGTCAAACAAGCAAGTTTGAAGGCTCCTGTATTCACTGTTTGAATAGAAAGAAAGAAATATTTTAAGTGGCAGGTGGTATGACATTATTAGTTCATGTAGATAGCTAATTTATACAGGGCAGGACAATTGTAATTGTTGAGCAGAGGTTGCCTACTGATTTAGCACTTTATGTTGTCAAAAGGATGAGAAAGTGACATATTTTTCATGGTCTAGTGACCATAGGGACCTGGTCAGACTTGGTTGCCAACCCATGCTGAATAGATTAGTAGTATTGCAAGTTACCTCCCTTACATATATATTGAACATGTACCATTATATATCTTTGAAGTAAATTCTCCATGCATAAAGACTTGCAATTAATGTTGTTAAAATTCCCTGTGAATTTAATTGCACAGACAATAGCACATTAAGACTTTTTAAAATAATGTTTTATTGCAGCATAAATTTACATTGAAAATTTCTGATTGGAACATAGATTGACATCACATGGACTAAAAATATATGTATGGAAGCATAGAAAAAAGCCTTACTGCTGTGAACAGAAATTTAGGTGTAATAATTCTATTCTCATCTAGCCTGCAATTTACAGCTTTTGTAACCAAATTGCTGTAACACAAACCCATTATTCCCCACTGACATTGATATGAAACAGCAATTTACTATTGCACCTGTGTTCCACCTTGCATCTTTGGACAATAAGTCTGCTTTCTCATATGCATTTCAGGTAGATTTACATCAAAATGACTGAAATATTTTCTGAAATAATGTACTCCATGTTTTCACAGAGAGCATGAAAAACACAATGCTTTCCACACACTGGGCTTATTAGCTCTATAAAACATGCATTTTACCAAACTTTGTGGGCATGGGCATCCACAGGATTTTTTCATGGGGAAGGGGTATCTTGCACTTTAGGTAAGACAAAAATATATTCATTTTGGGATTAAAGGTTTATGTTTGTGAATGTGTAGAGTCAGTTTTGTCTTACAAGTGCTTCATACAGAACTGTTAACCAATTGAAGGCATATAAAGTACCATTTATGGTACTCTTGATATCCTCAATCTGATGATTAAAGATGTGAAGGAATGATGGTAAATTGTTCTTAGAGAGACTTTGAGGACATTACAAAGGAATTTGTCTCTATCAGAATTGTTATAATAATTTCTCTATATCAGAATTGTTATATTACTAAGTGAAGACTAGTTGTTCCTTTTGTGGGTTTAGAGATAACATTTCTCCAATTACTGTGAGGGGAAAACAAATCAGCAAAACTACCTGTTATCTCACAGCAGATCAGATATTTTCCCCAGTTTCAAATATACACACTTAAGGGGCAAAGTCGATAAGAAGTATGTTAAACTTAGTTATGTGGGTGAACATTAAGAGTAGATATGAGAGTAGATATTAACAGTAAAGCCAATTGTAGTACATTAGCAGCATGAGAAAAAGATGTTACAGGAGACAATAGCTCGGCTTCCAAATCAGATTCATATCCATGAATATTCTGCATGACTGCAAAATTCAAACTAATTTCCTCAATCTTGGCATGCAGTTTTCATAAAATGCCTTTACTTTGAGTAGAAACCCAAGTCAAAGTTTGCATTTATAGTTTTTTTTGTAGACATCAATTGGCAAATTGCATTAGACCTACATTTTGAGACAAGATGGTATTGATATATCCTGAGCTTTATATTTGACTGGATAATTTTTGTTTAGTAGAGATAGTCAGTTTGGGAAGTTTCATGAAATCAGGGCCAGTTCTAATGAATGAGCTAGTAAACCTGGCTGTAAACAAGTGAAGCAAAGTGTAAACATTTTCAAGTGAAGCAATATACTCAAGTGCATATAACTTGTAGGGCAGGGCAGCTGCTATGTTAGTGAGTGGGTGTCTGAACTGATTCACACTGCATAGGATCTTCTTTTACTTTGTACAGTAGTTCTAAGATATTAAGAATACTACACCACAGAAAATTAGCATAATGATCATGACATATGTAGCTGTTCAAAGGTTAAGGTTGGTGGCCCCCAAGATACATCCAATCAGAACAGAATTGACATCTGCCTCATGGCTATGTCTAATAGATATGCTGTTTACATTTGCTTTTACACTAGGGTGCTACCTGTAATAGGCAAGAGAGAGATGCTGTGGCCAAGGATTAGGTTTCCATAGTGTAGTACATGTGTAACTCTGCCATCAAGTTGAGAGGGATGAGGTGCCATATGGGGTAGAGAAAAGATGATAAATATTCTCAGAAAAAACAAGCTAGCAAACCAACAAACTGGAATAAAGTTTGAAATAAAATTGAAGAACAATTTCCATTTCCACACACTACTACATCTGCTTTATTCTGTGTAGCTGGAAATTGGTATACAGGTAAATGAGCAAATTTTGATTATATGGAAGTATGAGCAATGGAACTGGAATTGTGACATTAAAACAATGCTACCAGAGGTAATGGGTATATGTTTGAGGAGAAGATTTCATGATAAATTGATTCTTAAATATCATGTTACTGATTTGAGGCAAGGAGTGAGAGTGGGTGGGTGGAGGAATATATTAGACTGGCCCCTCATTTTCTGGCACAACAAGTAAATGTGCAGATATCATGTTCCAAAGAACCCTTATACTTTTAAAAATACATGCAAAAATCCTTTGATGAACCCTTGGCAACTGCACCAGGAAATGTGCCTGTCATTGCAGCTTTTATTTTATGTGGCAGGGGAAACTGTCAAGTGCTCCAATGCATAGTCAGAACTTCCTCTGGTAAGGAGGTGTCCTCTTCATTTTTTTCGGATTCTATATTATCAGTTGAGGTAAGTTTGAGATGGCATATAATTGATACAGAATTTTACTTTATTTACACAATTCAGAGGTGAACATTCAGTTTTTATTTTGCTTAAGCAATTATTTTGCTTTTTACATTCTGAAAGTGAAAACTAATGAGAAGTTTTAATAAACTAATTAAGATTCTTAGATTGATATCTCTCCATAATTTGCTTAGATTAATTAATCTGTTTTATATCCTTAAGTAATCAAGATTCAACTATTCTAATTTTCAATACATAAGGTTGCAGCTTTTCAGCCTAATTTGCTTCATATCTTAGGTTCCAAAACATAAGTGAAAATTTCCAATACCCTTCAAGAGATATTGATCATTACTTGCATTTATTACAGAATTTAATTGGGACTGTTAACAGCTTGTTATATTTGTTATATTAGCCTAATAAATGGAATTTAGAGGTAGGTATACACAATTTGTGCAGTACATAATGCAGTGTTTAAAGCTCCTGTTGCACATTTACTGTGGCACTGTAGGAACAGATTAGAAACAGATGTTACTGATGCAAACATTAGATTATAAAGTATGCATTCACCATCCTTTTTATTAATGATACAAAGATAAATAGTTTTGGCATGGTAATGTAAAGTTTTGTTGAGAAACTGAACAGTGAAAAGGCTCTTATTTCTTGCTGGCGTACAGTTTTATTATAGCTTTTATTATAGACTACTACACTGATAACTTTTAATACATTTTTTAATTGTGTTTTTGTGGTAAGTTTACTTTTGTTTGTGATCTGTTAAAAGCGTGAAAGCGATAGAGTTAGTTTAGAATAAATACAACTTTTCAGAAAGAGCATTTTAATATAGCATATATTAAATCACTAATTAGATTCTGAAATATTTGGAACGTGGTATAAAGTTTGTGAGCTAGTTCACCATAGGATGTGTATTACAACAACAGAAGCATGCTTAATGAAATAATCAAATGCTCAGGTATGTAAGCCAGGTAAGTAATGTCAGACCCACATGATGATGTTTAACAAAATTATCAAAATTAAAATTTCCAGAGTTAAATTAGAGGTAGTTATAGTGAGCAAACTTGTCACTAGCATTGTTTTCAGTGTGAAAAAAGCAAATGAAATAGTTAATGCCTGTATATGAGTACCAAATGTCATTGGACAGAATCTTGGCTAAATAAAACTTCTTTTTTCCTTTAAAACCTGCCTTTAGAGAACACCCCATCCTGGCAACAAAACATCTCTCATAAAAAGTAGTGACTTGCAAGGTCATTACACATACATTAAAAATATATGGTCTTCATGACAGGTGGTTCTCCTAAATAGTTGTCTTTCAAGTTCAGTTTCAATAGTCTTTAAAGAATGATAACCTAAAGGTTGCTCATAATTCTTAAAGAACAGCAGGTGACTCTTTCATTACTGTCTGTGGTTTTACTTTTACATAACTCAAGGCATATGAGGTTGATTTAATTCTGCTCTTGGAAATTAAATCTACTGATGGATAGAATTCATGTGATAGACTTCATGAAAAAATAGATGTAAAACATTTTCATTTGTGTTCACAATACATGCATACTATACTTGATAAAACAAATTCCTCTTTCTGAGAAATACATTCCAGAATGTGAAATATATTCTGAATTTTTACTGTATATAATGAAATCACTATTTCAATAATATAGGCCTCTGGCCCATAATATAATGTTCTGTTTATGATATGCACACTTGGAGTGCTGCATTTTCTGTAATACAAATGAAATATAAATTCTTGATTTTCTTCTACATGTATTTCTAAACTTCTTTTCTAATAGTAATATTTTCACATGATTTTAATCATATTGAGATAAAAGAGCCTTTTTCCTAGCAAATAATAAATTAAACAGTTGTAGCTACATCACTGCTAGCCATAAGAGAGAAATTATTCAACACTTGGTGGTATATAATATACAAACTAAGTATGCATAACGTATAGCACAGTAATATTCATAAGATTATAACATGCCAAGCCAAGTGAAGAGCTATGCCTAAAGACACAATGAAACAGCTGAACAGGGTGATCCAAAGATGGCAATCAAATTCACACCTATGACAGGAACTATATGATTTTTAGCTCAACTAGTCCACAAGAGTGTTTGATACAGTTTGTTGTATCTATTAGCACAAGATTGTTATTGCCATTTCTAATTAAGATTGCCAAACATTCATCTATTGGTTCCAAATATAAATGGAGACTCAGATGGCTAAAATGGCTGCCATGGTGAAGAGCTTTTTAAATATTGTTGTTGCTACTCCATTGGAAAGTCATATTGATATAGGGTATTCACAATAAAACTTCTTTTCATATCTAGTTGGTCCTACACAAGAATGGTGCCATTATGGACATTTAAACTACAGGTAGCCACCTCAGTGGTCACCTTTAAAAAATTTGTTATTGCTACTTGTGATGATCTTTAGTTGGTATTACTTGAAAATGGTACCATTTGGATATCCAATATGGCTGCCAGAGTTTTGACTTTGGATATTGAATATTGCTGCCTGAGTCGTCATCTTGACTTTTAATATCCAGTATGGCTGCCAGAGTGGTCATTTTGAGTTTTGTTATTGGTACTTTTCCGAGATGGAAAAAATCTACAGTTGTGCAATATCCATTTGTATGTCTACAACTGTAGCCAAAAAAATTTGTACAATTCAGACAAATTAAAATATGTCTCAAATTTCTGGGGCTTTTTTTTAGCTGAATATAAAATTCCCTGAAAGTTTATATTTTGCATAACTGATATGTGTTCATCTGAACTTCAATAATCAAAATGCTTTTTAGTCATCCTAGGAATTTAGATCAGTGAGTATCTAGTGTACAGAACTTGATTCCTCACCATGACAGTATGTACTGTTTTGTTTCCTGTATAGGCAATCATAAATATAATGATAGTCTATTATCCAGGACCAATTTTAATCTTATATTGCCCGGCCTTCCCCTGAGAGCAACTTGTTCAATGGGCATGTTAGTTATAAAAAAAAACTTTCTAGGCTAAATAGACATTTACACTTGACAACAGTTGATTCTTCCAAGTTGGGCTTTGTGGGTGAAATTCTTGAGCACTGTTGGAATAAAAGTTACATGCAAGTACTTATCTCCTAATCCAGGTTGAAAAATAGAACAGAAAATAAATCACGAGTCAATTTGAAAAGCTGTGAAAAGTAAGTATAAGTTTGTGTCAAGCATTTGGTTCTGGTCAGAAATGTTTTCCCACTCCTTCCAAAACTGTAATACAAAAAAAAATGAAGTATTATCTGCTAAACAACACAAATGTCTTGTTTGGGAACGTAGAAAAGGCCAGCTGCACCTTTATGTATAAGAGATGACTGGTGATGGTAGTCTGGTTGCTGTGAGTTACAGCCTGTGGTGGTGTTCCAACTGGTCCTTCTAAAAGGTTGCAGTTTATATAAAAGTGAACTTTTATGTGAAGGATTCTACCCTTTCTAACCTTTGCTTATTTTGTATGCCTATTTACAGGGATTTGCAACATCATTATCTTGTATCTTTTTTTTCATGGCGGATATTTACTTTGATTGGAGATGTTTGATTTCCAGGCAATTTTGTCATCCACACATGTATACATACAGACACTGAGACAGACAAACCAACAGATCTTCTCAACATTGAACATAAAATTCTTGTGGGCAAATTACCAAAATATCTAGAGCTTCTGTCCTCACCTCAGTAGGCAAATTCTGAACCTGAAGGTGAATCTGCAGGAATATATCTATGGACAATGTTCTTTACAAGGCTTTTTACACTAATATTTGATGAATCTTAGAATACACCATTTCTGAAGCTTTCTTCAAAGTTTTCTTCTGCATGGAATAAAGCCTTTGAAGGAAAGAAGTGACCAGCTCTGAGCATTCATTATAGGGAGAAATTCAGAACCTGTGAAAGAAAAGAATAGAAAATGTTTTAATAAGCTTTAAAACTCTTAGAACTTTCAGATGTAAAATGCATGTCCTAGTCTTCTCTGGTCCTTCACACGTAATTTGACATATTTTGACATTTATGTTGGGGTGCAGGGTCTAAGCCAATTGCCTATTGAACAGTTGGAATTTACCACCACTGTTTAAGCTTGCTTGGCCTGCTGGTAAGTGGCTACCCTATACCAGCAATGCATGGTGTCAGCGAATTCCATCTTTTCTCCAGGCAATTGACTCTGACCCCACACCCTAATACAAATGCCAAAATATCTAAAAATGACATAGGAAGGGTCAGAGTACCAGTAAACTCAGACTAGTAGCACCTGTAATTATAGCTAAAGAACTCTCAGTTATAAATCTAAGTAACTATGCACAGTATACATGTACCAGTCTATCTTGTATAAATTCTTCTTTCATATGTAAAAATATATTTAAAAAATGAAATTATAGTGATTTGATCAGACTTCTAATATGAGTTTATATTATCAAGATCTCAGATAAGTTTAACAGTGAGCTATTGATAAGATGATTTGCACCAGATAAGCTGAGCTTGGTGTCTTTGGATGCCTTAAATTTGATGTCCTTTTGAATGGACTTGGAATATAGCTTTTTACAGGGCCAGATTTAGACATGGTGAGGTCCTTAGCTATGGGAAGCTGTAGAGGCCCTGTTTGTTAAGTGTTAACAGAAAATAAATCTGTAACAAATGAACATGGCAATATTTTGCTAATTTACAATGTAAAGTGTGTAATTTATATAAAATATATTTGATAGATAATAATAGTGAACATATGCAAAAATATTGGGTTAAATTATTACTTCAATACAGATTATAACAAACTGTTAAATTTGAAAAAATTCTAAAATTTTAAATTTTGAGAGGCCCCTTGAGACTGAGGCCTGAAGCTATAGTTTGTTTAGCTTACGCCTAAAGCTCAGGCCTTTTATGAGTGTGATCCAACCTCATGGACGAATACAGTTAGGATTAGGATCTGTCGGAGCGCATATAAATGACGTGAGCATGTACATGATTGACTGTGAATGTCAACATTTTTGCAATTCTTTTTCTTTTTGTTATAAAAGTTTGTAAATAGACTTGTATGATCAAAATACTGAATGAAGTTTATGATGAATAAAGAGTTTAGTATCTGATTAGATGAAATTTTTAACCACTCGAGAATAGGTATTTACTAATTGATTTTAATTGAGACTTGGTAACTAGGCTGAGATCAAGGTGTTGGTTGAATTAAGCATTGTTTGATACATCATTTTTATCAGTAGTAAACCTTAATTATCTTCACTGTTGACTTTTTTGAGTTCCATATAAATATCATGGATACTTTGATCTTTTTCTCAAGTCATCATGAAATAGAGTGTAGAATACAGTCTGGTATAATTTTGTTTAGATTCCTCTTGTATTTATTATTTATGACATGAAAGGCTTTATAAAGACTCCAGCAGTCATAAGTGATTTGGTTCTGTGGTTTTGAGTTACAAATTGTGGCTTTCAGTTGAGGAAATTTAAAACTCTTAAAAACATTGTCAGCAGAGGCTACTGATATGTTCAGTGATGTTGTAGGTCATTTGGCCACTTTAAACAGGTAGCTACATGGTAATGCATTTCTGTAATGAGTAGGTTTAGTCCAGTTAAAAAATATTATAATTAGTGTGATGCACATTGTTTGGCTCATGCTGATAGAATTAGGATGCTTACTGAATATTCCAGCTTGTTTCCTGTGTTTTGTTTTTTAAAAGACATGAAAAAGACCACTTTCACAAAGCCTATGTTCATGTTTTTATTGAGATAATATTGTTCCTAAGGTAGAGATTGAGCAGTCAGTCGTTAGTTTTGCTTCAATTAACTAAAATAATAGTTGGATATATTACTGAAGGTCAGTTATGATATATTTATTGCTATTGAAACTACTATTTTTCAAAATCGTCAGATTTTTTTTTGTCCAGTTCCCATAAGGTTATTACATTTATGGGTTCCTTGGATATACCAGAAAAACAGTTTATTGGTAAAAATGTAGTTTTTTAGACAGTGGGTGAATTGTTTTTTGAGGAAATACATCTGCAGTAGTACATGCAAAAGCCAGTGATTCGTGTATTAAGTTACCTCTTCATTTTTCAGGTTCCATCAAACTTGAAGTATTATACTTAATTTTATTCACAATAGTACAATAATTATTCGAAAATATATGATCAGAAACAGAACATTAACTTGTTAGCATTATGTCATTCCAGAAAAAAAATCACTATGAACTCTGTTTTTTTGGAGACTCAGTTTTTGTGGTTTTGGAATCAAATTACATCAGTACTTTAATTTGTTTTGCTGAGCCTTTAAATTCATGGTTTGCAGCAACTAAATGAAGAAAATTCATGACCTATTAATAATGGTAAATTCATTGGTTTCTTTCATATTACTAATTTGCAAGTCACAATTACAAGTTTGAGATAATTTTGATTTATAATGGCCATTTCACAATAATAAATGTTTGCTTGACTTTCCAGTTTTGTTAAGTATGATTTCTTACTTGTGTGTGTGATTTAAATGATTAGTGCTTAAATTGTTATTCACAACAAAATATTTGCATGAATGTTAATGTTTGTCACTAGAATAGATTTACATTGAATCTTTTGTTTTTTTTTGGTATTTTTGCATGGCCTGTTTGCATGTGCAGAAATGACATGAATGGTTTGAAATCCCCAACTAGTTATGGTGAGGACTTCGAGGAAATGCCTGTAAAAAGACGACTGGAAAGGGAACAGAAGTTCAATGAAATGTATGCTCACTCTTTATAATTCACTCTTTATAATTTATTACCTTTATTGAACCAATATTTAATTTTATTTGTGATTATTTAAAATTTAAAAAAAACGTTTTTATTTGAAAATTGTTATGGTAATTGACAGATTAGCTTTGTTGTCCATCATCAGTCCATTGTTTGTCCATCACATGCCTGTTGGCAGAAGTATGTAATTGCTACACCTATAGAGGAAATTGTCTTGAAACATTGCAGATATTCATCCCAGGGTCAAGATGGTGACTTGCTATCTTAAATGACTATTGTACTGATCAGGTAATCTTGACAATCCTTTTGTTTCTATTTCATCAGAAGAGATGGCAGTATGCTTATGATATTTTCTTGCTAATAAGTGAAAATGGTGCTGATCAGGCCCTGTTCTAAAAATATTCATTGACTTTATTACTCACACAGACTCAATATTACCTTTATCGTATGTATTATTTTTGAAGAATTGTAAAAATAAACTATGCATATTTAATGAACATCTGTATCTTAAATGTATTGTTACTTTATCCTATATATATCTTTTAGTTTATTTATTGTTAGTTATCAGAATTTAAGTTTGTGTGTAATCTCAGTTTTTGGACTTCAGTGAATACAGGGCCAGATTATCAATATGGCTGTCATAGTGGCCATCTTGGAAATTTAGTCATTGCTACATCTCATGAATTTAGTTATGGTGACATGGATTTTTCATTAAAAGACTTCATTTGATGTCTGTTTGGTCAAAAATGAAAGTAGGAAGGTTATATTGCTCATTTTCCAAAACAAGTGGTCGTTTCAACATTGTGTTTTCATTAAAATGTTGCTTATCGTGATATGTATGCGCACCTAAATCATAATGGTGCCATTCAAACCTCTGACATGTCCTCCATTGTGGTGATCTTGGAAATGTTATTATTGCTGCTTCTTCTGATCATAATGAAATTTTATTTGCACTGAAAGACTTCTTTTGATTTGTCATAAATAAAAATGCTGGTTTTTATCACACCTTATATATTATCATACTATGGCATAGATCTTGAAATATCTTTACTCTTCTTGAGGAGATTGCCGTATGTAATTTTTACTAAGCTCTTCTCACTATATCTAGTTGCTCCTAAATGAAAACGATGCCAATATGACCTCTTTTGATAGCCACCGTAAAGACTGTTGTAAACATAATCTTTTTAAGCTGTTTTCATGATGGTATAGCTGACATGTTGTTTTGTTTTGTTCTTTTAATACATTTTTTTGTATACCTGGTTGTTTCTATAAAAAAATGATGCTGATCTGACTGCCAAAATGGATGCATTGATGGCAATCCAGAAAATCTATATGGTTTTTTTGCTGTATCATTTGTTTGGTTTATAATGACACATTCAAAACATTGGCTATATAATGCTGAGGAAATGGAAGCAAAATATTTTTCCCAAGAGCACACTGAGACAGCTGACCCTGGCTAGTTAGGGCAGTTAGTGAACCTGCAACCAATGGATAATGAGCCAGATGCTCTTTCTGTTGACTTACACCAGCTCTCTGCAACTTTACTGTTTTGTCGGCATGATTGCACAAACAATTATGAGTGGACTTAGATAAAAAAAAAACGGGTCCAAAAACTTCGGTTTTTCCCTCTGTATTTTGTAATGCAATTAAAATGTCCAGATTACTTGCTATCATTGTAGAGCTACATCTGTCTACTTTTCAATGATACCACCCACTTTAGTGTATCATGTATGACCTTGACGCTACAGACCATGGAAGTAGGCTACTACCTCATACCCCGTAAAGTCGTCGCTAGGGGTTAATATGTTAAGCTTTATGAAGCCAAATCAATCACTTGCTTTGTTTTCATTTCTTAAAAAATAGTAATTATGGGCTTAACCAAATTTAGCAAGACATTATCTGAGAGAACTTCATTGAATTTCATTCCATACTAGGTTCAGATTCAAAGACCATAACAAAGAAAAATGTACTGCATTTACAGGTATCCTGTAAAGTTGTTATATCATACAGAAAAGCATACTTGGTCCAAAATTGGTATTTTGGAGTTTCTAAAGAATATCTGAGATGGTTTCAATGCATAGCAATTAAAAGAATAAAAGACAAAAAAAAAAGATTTATCATAGATTTCTGGAATAGTGTCAATAGGGAGTCTTTATTTACAATCAGATACTGTTGGAAGTACATGAAGCTATCTGACTGTACTTTAGTTGTATTTGCAACCTTTTGCCATTTATTAATTTCCTGAACATATTAAAGTATGTATGAATGTTTTTTTTATTATTACTATTATTATCCATGCTCTTGCCTAAATTTTGTTATAGTGAAGAAATAGCAACAGAAGATAAGTCAACTATTGAAGTGAATTCATGTGAATTCATAAGGCATGAAGTTAATTCATCTCTTTGATTTTAAGAGTGGTCTTGTAGTTTGTAAATGGTTGTGAGCTTTAAATGTTTATAAATGTTTTCTGTCAAATTGTTCTTGGATAATTAATAATTCTCTTTTCTTTCATTTGCAATGTGCACATGTTTACAAGTTTCTTATGCAACCATGTGGTCTAAACTAGATTGCATATTTTTGAGAATAATCAGCATGGAAGAATGTAACTAACAAACAGTTATGACAGAAAAATTTACTGCTCACCAGCAATGCAAGCTGAACTGGCAGTGAAAGGTAGTAAATAGAACCAGTATGATGACAAGCTGACAGAGTTATGGGTCCTGGCCAGACTGCCTTGGAAACTGCTCAAAACTGAATGGTACTACAAAACCTATATGTTGGAAATGAAATGGGATTGGGAGAAACAGTATGACTTTAAACAACTCACAGAATAGTAGAGACCTAAAAATAGAACAGCTGTGTCAGAAATAGAGATATGCTGAACGGAAATTAAATCTTCTTTTAGATCAAAGTAAAGTGGCTTTTAGAGTTATCTTCAGTTCAGAAACATCCTGTCAGGCAGGATTTGAATTGATAGATTCAGATTGTGCCATCCAACTTAAAATACATGATGGTGAGGGTGTTAGCAGGGATACACTGATGTTAATGGGCTTTCATTGATGCAACAACCTATATATTATCTATTGTTCCACATAATTGCCACACTGTGAAATGAATATCCCAGAAGTCTTGAGGCTAATGTAGCATGATTGCTAAAGAACTTAGACTGCAAAATAATGCTTATTCTTGTAAAGATAATAAAAGTCCTCACTTGTGAACCTTTAAATACCAGTAGTAAATTAGCAGAGAGAAAAAAGTATTAATTCTTTTGCACACAAATTTTCAGTCATGTGTCTCATCATTCTGACCTGAACTTGTTTGGCAGCATTACATAGAGTCTGTGTGGACAAGAACTATTTTGTTTAAATTGATCAAAATCAGTATAAAAAAAAATCAGATTCTCCAATAGACTGACATAATGCAGAAATATTCCTATTTGAAACATGGTAACAGAAATATGAAAATTTGCTTAGTTTTGGAATCAATAGGTTAAACCAAATACAGCCATTGATAGTTCCCATATGCGAAGCTACAGACCGCATGTATATCAGTGTATTTTATGGATATATACAGACTATGCCAAAATTTGCCAAACACATTTTTTCTTTTCAGTATGGTTGTATTTTTTCATATTATTTGATCATCACTGCAGGTGGTGAGAGTTTACATTAGAATGAATTATATATTGCACAGGATCATCTTTATGACACTTGTGCAAACATTTTTGTCTGACAACATTTTTTTTATCACAAAGCTGATGACTCAACTTTGCATGTGTTCACAATAATTCTTTTGGCAGGATTCTTATAAGCCAGTAGGAATATCATTTATCAAAATGATAGTTCTTAGTTGTTTTGTAGATTGAGAATTGCACATTTGAATAATATAAATCTTTCTGAATACTCTTGCCTTCAGCTCCTTATGCAAACAGAATAATGAAACATATTTTTGACAACAGCCTGAATTGAAATTTATTTAGTAAATTGTATGAAGGTTTCAGCTGGAAATTCCATTTTTTCTGTGTCAGCTTTTGTTGTGAAGATAGACTTGATAAGCAATTAAAGTTGAAAAAGAGCCTAAACATATCAAATGATCCATTATATAAGAATAGTACTTTTCATTCTCTTGACAGTAGGGACATAAATATACAGTAGAGTTGCAAGATGATACTTACACAAAATACATGTTCTGATAGGATTCATTTAATATTTTTTCTGTACTGTAGAGAACTGTGAGAAGAAAATAAACACATTTAACATGGACAATTTATTTTCAAAGAACTTTACTGATTGATGACTTTTAGTAAGAAATCTGTTTAACACTTGCATTTGTTGAATGTCATGAAGCCCTGATCCCTAATAATGCATTATCTCCAGTTTTCCTTACTCTTTACATTGCTATTTTGATGAATAAATATAATGAAAAATATATTTTCCATATGATTGTTAAGAGCATGTTTTCACATCTGAAATAAATATAGTGGTCTCTTTAGAGAATCTTAAAGGATAAAAAATTCTTTGATTTTCAGAGATTGATGTATGAAAAATTAAGCGCAAGCATAGATAATATGGAAGATTTTAATGATAAATATGTGAGCAGTAATCATTGCAGGATCAGCCGAGTACATGGGACACTCCCTAAGAAGCTTCAATACAACACATATTCTTGTAAATTGTGTTCAGTGCATAGATATCATTAAATGACTCCCTTTCATTCTAGTTCTGTCATTGCTAATTATTCATTTCACTTTATTTCATTTCTTGGCTGATGAGAAAAATATGGTTTTGTATCATGCTATTCTGTTTTTGTGTCTTTATTTAAATCATACCCTTTTTTCCAGTCCTTTCCATGTTGTAAGTTTCCAGCCATTTGAGATTTCAGGGATGAAAGTATATTTGTGCATCATTGTTGGAATATGTGTAACAAGCCACATTGAGGGTGATCTTTTCATGATCACTAATTAATATTTGAAATTTTCCCTTTCTCTTTCCCTTTATCCACTCAAATGTTCTAGCTGTTTGAGATTAGGGATGAAATATGGTATACATAAACACCATTACAAGGTGTTTTGCTGATACTATTGGGGTTATATTTTCAATGACTTAATGTTTCTAAGTTTTCCATGACACTTTTCATTTTGGTCTATAACTTTAAAGCTGTTGGAGAATAAGGGATAAAACATTAAGATTATGGTCACAGTTCATTATTTTAGGTTTACAGTGATTAAAAATAGCTGTATATTTTGAGAGCTCTTTCAGTTTTGAGGATGGAATTTGATATATTTATTTCATTGGAATTAGAAAGTATCTCACTCATCTTTAACTTTTCTGCTGTTTATGAGAAATCACTTAAGTTTGGTTATCTTGTATATTATCACTAGAAGATTTGCATTAAAAATGTAGGTCCTGTAACCTTCAGGATCATAATCAAGGGTGTGTGTGTGTGTGTGTGTGTGTATATATATATATATATATAGAGAGAGAGAGAGAGAGAGAGAGAGAGAGAGAGAGAGTGAGAGAATGGTTGCTTTTGTTTTTACTTGATATCTTAACAGCTGTTTTATTTTCAATGATAAACCATGGTTCAGTTGCGTTACTCATTTTGATGGCATATCTACTATCAAAGTTTTATTGCTAAAGTCACTGATCAATTTCTTCCCGTTTTATGCACTTTTACTCAAATATTCAAATATCCTTTGAGATAGAGACATGAAACTTGGTTGCATTCTTGGATCACATTGTAACTTTACAGTGTGGCCACAAGGTTCAAAAAAAAGATTATTGTGTACATTGATGATATCATCACAGTTGATTTGGGACAGAGTTCACTGAATTTGATTTTTTGCATTGGTATTGTGGTCTTGTAATGTGACATCAGTAAAACCACAGAAACACATGTGGTATTGTAAAAACAAATGTTGGTACTTAAAATATTGGTATTTATTTTTATCTTGGTGGCCTGTATGCAATATGGAGGTGGATGGTGTGATACTCTTGCTTTGTATGTTTGTCTGCTCTTTCATAATCAAATTTGGCCATCTGTAAAAATTAAAATTGTTATTTGTTGTATTACAATTCACAGACTGTTCAAGATATTTCACAGAAATTTTGTACACTTGTAAAAGAAGTTCAGAGGTGTATTTGATACTTAGAATTTTCTTTTGTTGAACATTTTTAGCTCACCTGGCCAAATGTGAGCTTAATATCATGGCCATGCATTTGTTATCCATCTATCCAGTATTTCCTTTTTTCAACTTCTTCTCAAAGACTGCTGGGTCAGTTTTGCAGCATTCTTGGCAAAAATGTTCCAAGGACATGCTTTACTAAAAGCTTGTTTAGACTACTTATTGTTTACGTTACCATAGAAACTAAGCACAGCATAAGTAACAAAAATTGAGGGCAGTCAGCCATAGGGTACTAGCAAACATTTTCATTTCAGAGCATGACTCACAAACTGAACATGGTATTTCAAGCAAACTAGATGCACATGACATACAAGCTGGGTAGAAGTGCCTTTTGAAACATTACATTTTTACAATTATTTTTTTGGTTTACATTAATTTACATTTGAAATAAAGACAGCAGTTTTACAACCAGACCAAAATCTTGGCCAAATTGAATGTACATGTAGAATGATAACAGCAACTATACATCATAGTGCTATTGGTAACAATGAATATTATAGTGAATTATTTACTGATGTGTTTATTGACAATGGAATTTAGATCAAAGGGGGACTACCTACCATTTGCTATGTGTTATTTGTGTTTTCTAAAATGATGTGACTGATACATGAATTTTCTAACAATGACCTATACTCAAATTCATGGATTTTTCATATACATGAACAGTACTTAATGCATTATGGATCACTCTACACAATTTGAAGCTGTCTCTTGTTAGTTTACAAGTGTATATCAGACTCGTTTCAAACTTCTGTCTTTATTTAATCAAAATTTGTCATAGTGTTAGAAAACATACATACTTTACTCAAGGTAACACATCATCATAGGAGCTAACAGTAACCTTGTTATGGCACTGATGGGGGTGGCAAATGTTTCTTCTCCTGTTTGTTTTCAGACACCAAATTAAGGAATTTAATACGTTTTTGGACAACAAAAAAGTATTATTTTTGCCACCCAAAAATATGTCACAAATTCAGTAGTATGAAAGTCACTAAGAGTATTTACATAAGCAGAGGACCTGAGATGTATACTATCTCGAAATAATGTTTTTAGCTTGATATCCTGGGTAAGAATAACCTAAATTGTCTATTAATCTACACGTGACCAGAGAAGTTTATGAAAAAGACGTGAATTGTGGTTTTTAATTGTTCAAAGTTGATGAAAGTTTGAATTTCTAGCAATGATAAAGAAAATTTGCTAAACTGATAGGTACATGAGACATTATAATGCATGTGTAATTATGGATAATTAAATTACCTTTAACATTGATTCAGCAGGGAACCATATATCATTTGGCATATTGTGGAATAATTGGTGCCATTACTCTTAATAGCTTTGCATGGATTCCCCAACTTCATTAGAGCTTTACTTCCATTCCATGAAAACAAAAGTACTAAACTTTTGCATGATGATTGATCCTTTAAGATTTCACAAATTTCTGTGATGCTTTCCATGTGTGTGCTTCTAACTTGTGTGACTTTTGTTGATATTATCGCAGAGTGGCAGGGTTAACACAGTTTAATGGGGAAGATGAGCTGGAACGTCGTCGACGGGAGAGACGGGAAGCCAGGCTAAGGCAAGAGGAACAATATTTTCAAGCAGAGGCTGCTGTTTTTGTACATGTTACATACAAGTCTTTGGGGAAATTCTTTTCTCCTTCACTGATCTCACAGCTTGTAAGAATAAGTGATCTTGTAGAAGCAACTCAAAATACATGTATATTGATACAATTTTGTATCTTTATATAAATAGTGAGGAAGAAAAAATTAAGAAACAAACCTCTGTGTCATAAAGGATAATAAGACGAAGATGGAACACTGATGCAAGATAATATTAAAGGGGCAGTTTACATAATTTGAATGAATTTGATAATGCCAAGTTCAATGAAAACTATGTTGTACTTGCTTAGGTCTGATCAGTTATGAACTTTTCTGGTTATTATACATTTCTAAGGTGTATAATAAGAAAGATCTGATATTGAGAAGATTTGAAAATGTGCTTAGTAAGAGAAAAAGCAACCTACATTTGTCTTTGTCTTTTGGTGAATGTAAATATTGACCTGTGCATATTAGCTCCTGGGCCACTGGTAAAGTCATGAAGTGTACTGAAATATGTCATGTATAGCCCTAAAAATAGTTGGTTTGAGCATTTACCTCAAGAATACATGTCATCTGTATATTTTCTTCACTGTCAGGAAATGAAATATACATGATTTTGTTCTGTACACCCTTAGTTTTGTTTCCATCAACATTCCATCTCTTTCAGATAATCTGTCCATATGCTCCTTACATGTAAACACTAATGTTTGTTTTCAATGTTTTGGCATATTCCTTTCCAGTTGCACCCAGTGGGTTATAGTTTTCATATCTTCATGACACTAAAACTTGGTTACAATTACTTTCACAATTGTAATTAGCAAAAAGCCCCTAATTATTTATGATTTATATAAGGTAGGTGGTTTTGTATACATTTTTCTGTATCCAAATTCAGTACAAATATGTCCCATTTGAGTTGCAGTTTGATATCAAACCATTGGATGACACAGAGATTTGTATGGTATTAAAGAGATTTTTTTTGTTGTTTAAATTGCTAAATAGTTTAAACTATGCCTTCAGCTGAAATTCTTATATTTTATAATTGTTTTCCTGATTTAAGTTTTTATTTTAGAGACCCAACAAAAAGATAGTTCTTTATTTAAAAAAAAACAACTTTCATTTTGCATTTGATCACAAAGTCCTAATGTCTTCAGTTTAGAAGTACTGCAATAGACAATTTATTGTTTCCTCATGGTAGATAAATTGCAGGAGCACTTATTCAGACAAACTGCTTTCATAAGGTAATGTGATGGTCTTTCTATCTTAATTTCTGTCCCTTTCAACCTTTAATCATACAATTTCATCTTTTACTTATGATGTTTTTCTTTCATTCTTTTAAATTCATTGGCATTACTTAATTTATTTTGGCCACACAGAATAGAAATTTAGAGTGATGCTTGACTCTTCGTTTATAACTGTTAAAATGTCATTTTTGCATGGGTTTCAAACCAGTTTGATTCTAATAAATAGGTTTAACCTTGATAACATTCCTTACTTTTTTAATTCTTTTTATTGGACACGTTAGAATGAATGAAAATGTTAATTGATAAATAAAGTTGTCAGTTTGCATGTCTAAATGAAACTGAAGTGAACAATAATTCAAATAGCAGCTTCTTACAGATACAGTAACATTCTTCAGACCTGTGTGTTTCCAGATTTAAATCACAACATAATACTCAAAATACAAAGCATTGCATGAAGTTGAAGAAAGAAAGAAATGGGTGTGTTTTCTTTTGATTCCATTTGCTTCTGGACATTAATATAGAGAAATGCATGGAATCTGCAGTAAAATGTAATCATCATTTCAGTGTGAAAATAACCAGTTTGATTGGTATCCTTCCCTTTCATTTTCATGCCAGCAAGGGGTATGGGTAGAACATAATAAAAATTTGAGCAGGTTTAAACATTTTTGAGTCATTTAGTGTTGATAAGGCAATGAAAATTGGAACTTGCGTAAGAATAGTAACTAATGCCATGACCTTTTTGGGTTGCAGATCTGGTGAGATAGAATCTACTCCAGCAGAAGAGGAAAGTTCTTTCACCAGTCGTCGCAATCGTCGACAGCAAGAGGAAGATTCTTATGAGGTAGAGTGTCATTTGAAACAAAGTTTAGTAATGAATTTCATGATGAAAGGGTTTCTTCGTGAAGACCTATAATGAAAAAGGTGATTTTGTGAATTTTGTCAATGTGCATATTTCATCAAAAGACTGCTTCTGATGTCCAGTTGGTTCTGCATGAAAATGGGGTTGATCAGAAATCCAATATGGACACCATAAGCAGCCATCTTGAAAACTCATCACTGCTTCTTCTGAATGGTTGGTTATATCAACATGAAGTTTTACTAAAAGACTTCTTATTATGTCCAGTTGATCCTAAATGATCTGAGATCCAGTATTGCAGACCTGCCAGCCCTGACTAAACTGTCTCAGTAAGGCAGTAATTTTTTCCTCGCAAGTTTGACCATTTTTCAGTAATGTGTAACAAAATAACATAAACTGCTATCATAAAGCTCAAAAACATATTTAAAAGTTCGGTATTCAAAACAGAAATGGTAAACATTATATTCAACTGAAAAGTATGTAAAGTACATGTAGACCTATTTACCTCTAGTACAGTTGCAGATTCCAGTTCAAACCCAATGTGGCTTATTGGCTTGTAGCTGTCTCACAACTTGACGTAATTGTTGGATTTTTTTTCTCTCCATTTCACATGACAATGACAATCATATATCCCACAATGAGACATACTCAGATTGGCAATAGATTTTCTTTTGACCCTTCCTGCTTATATTCACAAGAATCTGAATATTCCTTTTTATTCTTTGCGTTGATTATTAATACATTTTAAGAGGCTTAGTGCATCTTAGGTACTTCTGTAAGTTAGCCTGGTTCCCTGACTGATTTCACTATTTCTAATATGAAACCTGGATTGAAATCAAACACGGAGGAATCAGTTATCTTGATTTTTCAGCAACAATAATTTTTCCATAGTTTTTGCATTTATACTGTGACTCCATATTTTAAGGTTCAGTTTCATAAGACTTGAGATTATAACAGTTGGCAGGTCTGGTATGGCCACCAAAATAGCCATCTTGAAAATCTTGTTTTCACCACTCTGCTTAAATGGAAAGTCATTTTGATTTGGTGTCTAGTTGGTCCTAAATGCAATTAACTAACACTCAACATGGCAATTGTGGTGACTGTCTTCACAATATTGTTATATTGTCTTCAAAATGGATATATCATCATGCCAATTGTACATCCAAAATGGCTGGATTGAAAATCTCATCACTACTCCCCCTGAATAGATGATCATTAATAAAATGGAGTTTTCACTGAAAGACCTCTGAAGATGTCTATTTTGACCTAAATGAATGTGATGTCCATTTGACATTTAATATGCTTACCACAGTAGCTAATTTTAAAATCTTGTTATCATTAAATAATATCAGAAAGGATTTAACTTTCTATTGTAGTTATGATCAGTTCTTGAAATATTCATGCACTTCAGAAAGAAATTAGTGTACATTGAAAAAATAGCACACATAGGGGCAAACTGTGAAACATAGGTGAAATACAGATATCACTTTCCTGGCAGTGGCATTGGTGACAGTATCAGGAATTTCAAGATTTTGTGTGAATGCTGAGCATTACCATTTTCACAGCATTACCATTTTCACATTAGCTTCCATTATCTCAAATACTGATGCATTGCCATTCATGAAACTGCATGGGTGTATTCAACTTCAAAATTACCATTTACAGAGATGAATGGCTATTCAAAGTGACATAAATTTCTAGTTCTAGCAACTACCGTGGGGTAAGTCATCAACAGGGCAGGCAAGGCACAGTGCTCCACTTTTGACATATTATAAAGTAGTATAAAAATGAGATATATCAGTACATGTATAACAAAGTCCCTATTAATAAGGCAGGTAA